>JAXIUT010020954.1:7302-18270 GCA_035586675.1 Eurytoma californica | reverse complement strand
AAAGTCTAGAAAATAAAGTTTTCACGAAGTTTGTCATGTTTCGTCAAACGATTGGAATGAGGCCTTGCCGAACTATCATCTATGTGTTGTAAAAGTTTAAGTTCGCATTAAGTTTTTGAGAAGCATAAATGTCAAAAGTTAAAATAAAATTAAATTGCAATTATTATCCGTAAAAAGTTACGGAATAAAGATGATACAGGATTTCGCCAGACTTTTAAAAAACACGGTTGATAATTCGGTGAAATCCTACTCCATATCAACAGGTTCCTGTTCTCGTAGAAATGGATTTACTTCATCCGGTAACTGCTTCTGTATTACAGTGTTCAAAGACGTCATTTCTCCTAAAACATTATTTGCGTACTGCTCCCTGTGCGGGCTCGGTACTTTCTTGAGAAACTTAAACGTCTCCACAACATCCTTGACAGTCCTTCCTCTTATTTTGACCGCGATCATTTTGCAAATTATAATCAACATTGGTCTGATGTCCAGAAAGTTGGCCGCGATAGCCAACGAAAACAACACAGCTTCGTTTTCCTGGAACCAGGGACAATTTTATTAGATAAATTATCATAAAAACGTAATTGGAAAATGCAAAAATTGTTTAGCTTTTAGAATCATTTGATAAATGCATAATTTAAAATTATGTTTTTTGTCTTTGATGTTATTTAAAGAAATAGCTTTATCATGTATTGAAAAATATACATCACATTTGAATTTAATGAAACTCATATAAAAAAAACTATATTAAACTTCTCCATGTACGAATCAGAAAGGAAATCTTTACATTTCGGAGAAATGCATTCGAGATGAATGCACGTAAGGGCTATAAAAGTAGGGCTTTACCCAAAAAACTTAAACTTTAGTTGTTAAATTTACAAAGGTATGAGATATATTATGGGCTTGTCGTCTTGAAAGTATTAACTCTTCGAAGTAGTTAGAATATGAAAGAATAAGATCAATTTTGCAACTTACTTTAAAAAATTCTCTATCCCAATCTGGAATCTGGTTGATGTCTCGGTCTAACTTCTCATCCAAGGGGGGTTGGTCTAGGTGATGGGTGCACCATTCGATGATTTTTTCCATCTGGGCCTTATCGACGTGCTCCAAGTGAATCGGAACCTGGTCGTCTTCGTCATCGTCATTTTCTCCGAGAAGATTGATCATCTCGTTTAGCACATTAGAAAACTTTAAAATATTGGGGTCTACCGTGAAGCTGGTCTTGTCATTAGTTAGCAAGGTGACGGTCTTCATTTTTGGATGGTCGTGATTAAGGTGGCTGCTCATTTCTAAAACAACAAAATATTGCAGATTAACATTTTTTTATAATATTTCATTTGACTATATAAAATTTCTTATTTATCATCAAATTGATTGTTAGGAATAATCAACGACCAATAATTTATGTATAATATTAATCAATTTTGCTTTTGAAAATGAATAAGTACGTATGATTCTAAAGTTCGAAAATACTGTTAAATTCATATTTTTATTTATTCATTGTAAAAAATTACTAAACTAATCACGTCTTGGATAAAAATAAAAACATCAAATAGAAAACAAAACTTTTTTACATTTAAATTACACTGTTATTTCGAATTCCTATCGTTACGAAGTAATATATTCTACGATAAAGTTTGAAACGGACCGATGTAAACAAATCCATAACTTAGTGTCTCTTGTTTCCACATAAATAAATCATATACCGTTGAAAAATCTGTTCTTTGTAAACAATCTACATACTCGGATTATAAAGTAAAATGAAAATGTAAACACTTTCTTAAAAACGTATTTCCCTTTACACTTACTTTTACTTGTTTATGAAAACTGCGAACTCAAAATATTTACCTCGAGTAAACTTCGCTTCCAAACTTGTGATAAATGTTCAAACTGGATGAAACTCGGAGATAACACCAGCTAAAAAATGGCCGCCGCGAAGGCAGTATGATAATGGTAGAACTCCAAAGAGACTTCACACTTTAAAATCAAAAACTGATCTGAATGTCTACTTTTGAGATCGACGCGATAATCACTCGATACTCGGCAGCTGTCGCTTCGATCGCACGCGCAGGCTCTTATGTATTCTCCTACCATGTGACCCTCTACGCTAAGGTAACGAACGGGTAGCAGGAATTTAAATAAATCCTCAAGTAGTTAGGAAGTCAGAGTAAGAATAAGTCTGTAACGTTAGGTAATGTCTTTTCGTTGCTCAATTTTAAAAGTTTTCTTTTAAAAGAAATTTATTCATTAGGAAATTGCACTATTTATGTTAGACAGAATAAGGATAGAAGAATAATGATTTGGTTAGAATCTTTTTAGTGCCTTGGAAAATTTTCATTCGAAGATTTTATTGCATTCCTTTAAAGTACCTAGTGTTTTAAATGTGGTCTTAATTGCTACGTACTCCAGGCTGCAAAAGTAACGCGCAAAAAAGTTCGCTACCTTACTTATTACCTTTTACTTTTTCTTCCCACGAAAAGCTTCCCAAAAGAACTAGAGTAACTTTTGCTACGGTAATCCCACTACTTTTAATCGCCAGCAAAATAAAAATAAAAATCGATCGCTCGGAACACCCCCGAATCTCCCTGAACTTAATCCCAACTTCTCTTCTCCAAACAAAAAGGCAGCGCGTCGCTTATCAAAATTCCCCTTGTTAATTTCAATTACGCCAGGCCATTTAACATTCTAGTCGTAGCGAGAGACGGGGCAACTTGCCAAGAGGTGGATAATTGAAAAAAATAGAAGCCACGCGGCCGGCGGAGAGATCCTCGTTTTAAAAGAAACCGACGGCGCGAGCCAAGGGGTGCAATCTTGAACGGGGAGAAAGGGGGGAAGTCTTCGCTACAGCGCGAATTTCACGTGACTGCGCCGCGTCCGCCGCAGCTGACTCCGCCTGACTGGGGAGGGACAGGAGGCTCGTTACGGGGAAAGAAAAGTTTTTCTTCGATTTTCGCGAGAGAAAAAAGGAGAGGAGGCGAGGGTCGCCTGCTGTGAATCTCGACTTATATAAATAGCTCGCCCTTCTCGAAGGGGCGTTTTTCTTTTTGTAAGGTCACTGCTGGCGTCTAAATATACGCAGCTATCGATTTTTTTAATAGGAAGCGAAGTGCCCCGGCGTTGCTTTACTCGAGTGGCCAATAAATGCGCGATCGAGCCGTTTTCTTGTCGGAAGTAATTATGCCGATCGGGAAGATCGAGTGCCCGTACGGCGCTTCAATGGGCCAAGCGACGATAGGGCTTTTCAATGGGGATAAGGTCAGGCGCACAGGTAATAAGGGATATAAATCAAAGTGTATTTTCACCTTCGTGGCTGACCTTGCTTCTTATCAACACGAAACATGAATATTCTTTTTTTTATTTCTATATATAGCGCGAATGTAACATCGTAATAGAGAAATTATACTTGTGTATTTCGTTCTTTTCAGAGTGGAAGATAAAAAAGTGTTCACTCGAGGGGAAGAGATGCATATTTTTTTTCGTCGAGGGAATTTTCATAATTCCGCTATTATTATTGCACCGGGAGTTTCGTACACGTCTTCTCTAGTATGATTGATGCGCTTGGTAGGCGAGCCAATCTTCGCATTATAGTTTTGCGTGCGGCTATGCGTGTCGGCTTTGCACGTTCCATGCCTTAAATTATCGCTGCCCATCGACAAGGAGCAAGCGAGATTGTTTGGCGGATAAATAGAGAATCGATAATAATAAGAAGAAAAGGCAGTTTTACTCAAATTTGTTCATGACTTCTCATATATTTTCTTTCATAAGTTTCTTAGTAGATAGGTAGTTCGATATTTTATTTTTTTATTGACATAATGAATATTCTATTACATGCATTTTATGTAATTTATCAACGTACAGAAGTTGATTCTGATAAATATACACTTATACTTTGGATATAACAGCATTGAAAGTTTAAATTTAAAAGTTTCAAAGTATGTAAACAAATATTTAAAAAACTTTTTATTAAACGCTGTGTGTTGTTATAAGGAAAGACTCCTTTTAATGCAGTTTTTATTATTTAGATCACCGAACAAAATTTCTACTTTCAAGAAATTATTAGATTGGATTAGCCACGGAAAATTATTTTTAGTATATATAAATAAAAGTATATTTTCTTTATTTTAGAATACGTCAAATAGATTTAGTATTAAATCAATCAGTCAACAACTTTTTAAGAAAATAACTTTCTTGGGACAATCAAATCCGATACTTCTTTAAACTATAAACTTTCTTTTCAGCGATTTATTTAAATTATTTTGGATAATAAATGTTCACTGCAACCTACGTCAATTCTAATTACTCCAGTTATTAAAGTGCACAGAAACCGAGGACTCGAATTTTCGAGCGAGCCAAAGATTTTACCGGGAATCGACCGAGGGGGAATTACCGCTCGGATGCAATCGCAAGATTGGTTTTCCCGAGAAAAAAAAATAGGGAAGAGAACGGGGAACCGAAGCTACTCGGCTCGGCGCAAAAAGAGAAGAGAAAAAAAAAAGCGGTGACTGCAGGCGAACGCCTTTCAAGAAGGCACCCACGGGAGCGCGTGCGCTACCTCCGCGGAACCTCCTACGCAACACTCCCCCGGCGTTACACTCCCGATTTCCACACGCCGCTCGGTGCGTTATAAGTGCGCGCTGGGGAAAATCAATGTCGGAGAGGAGGGCTATAGGCAGTGGCGCGCGATTAAAGCATGGCGAGGGACTATTTGAATTCCGGGATTAGGCCGGGGCTGCCGTGGAGGAGCCGAGGAAGGGAGCTTCTTCTCGCGCGTTTGCGAGCTGAAGTGTTTATTAGGAGTCGGTTTATTGATTCGTCGGTCCTCCTTGGCTCCTATTAGTCGACAGCGGCAGGATGACGGTTTCCCCTTCCGACGTGGAGTGACTGACAAAAGAGAATGGCTTTTGTATAATATTTTTCTTACTAAGCAAGTTTTTCATGCTTTGCTAGATTATTATTTTTTTTTTTTGCTTCATTCAAGAGTACAGTTTGACCAAATCTATCTGCAGGAGACAATTTTGTTGTAAAAATATATATCATAGAAACCTCACTTAATTTTGAGAGCATAATCATTGTATTAGGTCATGCAATTTTGATAGAAAATATGTGAGTAGGTAATAATGCAGTTAGTTAATTTTACAGGTCATTCCCTTTTCTAGCATGCATTATTTATTGCGATCTGCCGTACGGTAAACTAAGGCAGATTTATACTAAATACGTGACTTTTATACTAATGAGGTGGGAATCAATAAAATCAACAATATAGCTGACTTAAGTTTTTATGCTCATCACGTCTTTAAGAATGAAGGATGTTAATAAACATATTTGTTTTTAATCAATAACTTTTAATTGTGTTGTTCGTAAATTATAATGAATTTTGAAATACTTCGTACACTGTCAGTACTATTTTAGAAAATGTCAAAATTAACGAATTTAACGAAGACAAAATGTAACTCATAACATGTTTTACATGCCTCTAGTTTTTCAAATTTATTTCAGAATTTTATCAAAGAATTATGTCGAAAAACATTACTTTTTCATGGAGTTGCAGAAAATATTTTTATTCCCTCTTCTTTATGGAAGAATTTAAATGACTCATTATTTTATGTGATTTTTTGGATTCATTATTCATTGTATTACTCAATTATTTATTTTTTTCGTTAAGATCTATATTTAGTTCCTTAACAAGAAGGACTTTCTTAAACAAATAAACGAGTAAATTCATAAATGTAAACTTAAAGTTCAGCGATAAACTATAAATTAGCAATAATAACTGAATAAAAATAGTTTTCTAAATATAAAATAAAAAAATTCATCACACAACAAAATTCAATATCATCCCAAAATACTCCGCAACCTTGCAAAAACGGGATAAAAACTAGATTTGACGTTACGCCCCGGACACTTATCTGACAGAAAACAGGGCTCGCTTCGACGACCAAACGTCACCGCTATACGGCGCGTATCGCCCCCTCCTCTTTTCGAGATCGACTCTTTGCTCTATTTTTGCGTCGCTGCTGTTCCGAGGTATTAGCCGCTGCAATCGCATCCCCGCCTGAGCCGATCGTCGCTCCTCGCCGGATTCGCCGCCGCGACCCGGCGAGTTTCGGCGCGAGGCGCGCCGGCGCCCCCGGGAAAAATCGATCTCGAGATTATTTCGCAGCCGCCTCGTGGCCGAGATACGCGCGAGGGGCTCTGAACTCGGCGACCCGCTTACCCACCCCTACGTGCCGGTGGCACGCGTGCCGCAAGGCGCGGGCGTTGTTTACTCCTTTTCCATGGGTTCCAGTCGTCTTTTGCGGTAGGGAGATAGCGGACTTTTTCTCTGGTCGATCGAGAAAGTTTGATTTTATTGTTCACCGTAGCAAAATCCATTACGCTTCGAGCGCTTAATTTTTTTGTATACCCTTTCAATCAAATTCCTGAACATTCTTGATTATTCAAATGGAAATGTTAAATTCGCATCAAACAATTTTCAATTTCTGCGCCATTGAAAGGGATATTTAGCCATTAACTAATGAAATCGCTTCTTTAAATGCTTCGCAACATCCTGCGATCATTTTTTTTTTTTTTTTAAGAGAATTCTGCGATCTTTTTTTTAAAAAGAGAGAATCCTACGTTTGTTTTTTAAGAGAGGATTTTGAGAGCGAAAAAAAGATGTAGTGTTTTTTTGAAGAAACTGGGTAACTCGGGTTTGATTTAATATTGAAGGTAATGAAGTTTCGTTCGTGAAGATTATTAAATTCTGGGCTTTAATTGACCTAGGCGGGCAGCATCTGCACCACTCCTTCAGAACCAATTTTATTGCTTGAGGAATCGGAGTACTATGAAATCGACTGCGACAGTTTATTTCACGAGTATTGAACCAATAAACTTTAATCGAAAAATCTAATAAAGTTGTTTACTTCGGCAATGAAATTAAAAAATATGAAATTCAAATGTAGAAATGTAGAAATTTGTTTATTTTCTTTTTAAATAATGCATTGCAGTGTTTTACCACTAAAACTTCTCTTAATACACTGTGTACAGAGTGAGAAAATGTTGACGTGGATAAAAGACGTGAGAATAAAAAAGAGGTTAAATCAACAGAAGCATCAAGTTCAGATACACATGCCCTTAATCGCTGCATTAAATATAATACTATATTTAAGTATAATAATAAAAGGAAAAGCTTCATTTTTCTGGACTGTTTGATTTTACACTCAAAAAGTCTTTTAACTGCAGAATTTTTAATCATCAAAATACTGCATTCAGTTGACAGTCTTTTAAAGATAAAAGCAGAATCATGTTTATTTTTTTACTAAAAGCTAACCAGTGTTGGAGTACTTCAAATGTCAGCTTGTTTTTTTTTTTAATTCGAAAACAAATTCACTAATTATATTGACATGGTATACCCATTTTCACATTCCATTTCTTACGCATACTAAAAATCTAATTTAATAAAAAAGTTAATAAAACTTTTACGACCACAATTAAAAAAATAAGATAAACAAAAGTCAGTCACCGAGTGAAAAACTGCCGTCCTACCGAAGTCAATAACGCGCCAAATTCGACTGGCCGCACTTGGCATAGCAATTCCCGGCGACCGCTTTGGGCATCAATCCAGCATTCGCCGTAACATTTGTCCTTACAAAAGTTTCCCGCCGGTAATCGAGATCGACCGAGATCGAGCGCACCTCTCGCAGCCTCCGCCCCCGCGTACAAATGATCGAGTCTTACGGAGCAGCGCACCGACTACCCGGAAGGGCAAGAAACGTCGTAGGTCGTCCCCGTCATCCCCCCCCCCCCCCTCGGCCCGAGTGAGAAAGGGGCGAAGGTTCATGTCGGTCAGTGGGGCTCTCCGCCCGAGGGGAGCTGGCGATTCGTCACCGGCGGCCTTTCACCCGTCGCTCCGCGGGTGCTTAGTCAATCGGTCCTTTGCCGTCCCCGATTCGCGCGCGACAGTCGGCTGCAATCAGCGACGGCGCAATTTTTATCTCCGGGTTGCGGCGGGTCTTATCGACTTTTCTCCTCCTCTCTCTCTCTCTCTTTTTTTTTTTTTTTTTCTCCTCGCCACGGAAAAGCTGGGATTTGTCGGGGCTTCCTTTTTTTTTCTTCTTGCGACGTCGAGTTTTGCGTCGTATTGTATATTGCGTCTGGTAGGCGTTCATTTTTTAGTGGGCTTAGTAGGTTTCCCTCGTGATTTATTGATGCGGAGTGCGAATGTTTCAGGTGCTTTTTTGTGATTAACTGATTTATATTGAAAAAGGGCTGTATTAATACTTTTGTATTATTAAAGTCTTATTTCGCTGGATTTGCGACTTACGAGAGGCGCAAAAATTACTTTGCAATAATTCTCGGTTGTACCTACTTGATAATTAATCAATCGTAAAGCGACGAAACCATAGCCGGTCAAAGTTTATAACAAGCTGCTTTTTAGTCCGCTTTTGTACCAAAGTTTCTTCAAACTTATCGTTAACATTTCTAATTGTTACCAAGTTATATTTTAGTTTACATATTTACGCGCTGTATAAACAGTTGCTTATAAATTTTACTATAGAAACAACGACGTGTTTTTCACGCGATATTATATAAAATGAATTTTATGTAAAAATATCTCGTTACTTCAAATACATGTATCTGACAAGTGCAGAGGTGGTTATACGTCAGGTGGACTTTGAGAAATCCCTTCCATTAACGGGTTGGGTGTAAGAGTTTTAGTGCGCATAAATCCGCTGAAAACTTGACTGGCTATGCATCTGGTTATATAGAAAGCTTAGTAGCCTTAAATTAAAGGGCCAAATTTTTGTATAAGTGAATTATTAAAAAATTAATTAATGGTCTGTTCTTCTTTTAGCAAAGAGTTATTTTTTTAGTTTGGAGAGGTATTCTTACTTTATTCCGATATTTCTCTTCTCTTTACATACCATATTACCAAACATTATTGCCATAATTGAGTATATTCTCGATTAATTCTCATTTAATACCTTATAAATTTCATTTCATTGATTTTATGAAGCAAATATACGAATTGTTACAATGTATCATATACATTTTTTCCATGTTATTACATACTAGTCGTACCGATTAGTGTACCTGAATCTAATTGCGTGCGTTTTTAATTTAAAACATATTAATCTACGCAATTAGGTTCAGGTCCGCTAACGGACACGAAAATTTTTATAATTAAATAAAAAATACTATAACAAACTGAAATTAGTTCATATGTACTGATATAACTTTTAATTATAAAAAAATATAACTTTTTAGCAAACTCAAAACCTCTTCAAGCGGAAATATAAAATAACTTATAACAAGCCAAACAGTGAGCAGCATCATTTCGAGTAATCACGCCGCTAGATGCGCTCACCCGGCCGGAAAAACTTTCGAGACTAATAAAATCAAGCTCGCTCGCGAAATAAATCACTCGAGTAAATCGAGCCACTCGAAAAAAAACTCGGCAAAATTCGCCGTGCCGGCCCGGCAATAATAGCGCCGGGGGTTTAAAAGTTCATCTATCGCACGCGCGCGTGCGCCCGAATAAACGCGAGGCCAATCGACGCTCGCCAATCGGCGAAACTCATTAAACAAGGTCCGCGAGCTCGTTGCAAAGACGCTCGCCTTTTCGGAAAAATCTCATTAGCCGCGGAATCGACGGGCGACGATTTCCTCGCGGAAATCCACTTCCAGCCGTCCTTCGCTCTCTTTTTCTCAACCCATATATCCAGTCGCGCACGGCTTGTTTATACCCCGGAATCGCCGGGACTCAATTTCCACCGGCGCAACTGCTGGCAGCGAAGCTGATGAAAATTGTTAGTTCCTCGGGGCCGCGCTACTTATCAAATTCAACGGCTCGGAATTTTCCGCTCGCCCCAATCCGCCGCGAGTTATGGGCTCCCGATCGATCCGCCGCCTACGAAGGCTTCTCCGCGAAAGGAGGCTAACAAATCGTAAAATGATTTTCGCGTCACTGTTTTTTTTCTTCTTCGACGGAGTAGGCTCGAGACTTATCCTGTAAATTCGAGGGTTTGATTGATCAAAGTTGACCGTCCTTCGCAAATCCTCCAGTCGTTCATCAGCGGATGGAAGGATTACCGCTAACGTTTCAATTTTTCGGGAGCCGCTCAGAAAATTAGACGATATTAAGGTACGGCGAGAAGGAGAGGGATGGGTTGGTATAACCGGCTGGAAAAATTCCTCCGTGCAGCTATACTCATTGTCTCGAGAGTGGCTCTCCCCTTCCTTCTTTGCGGCTGGCTTTTCTTCGCCCCCTGCTCTTCTTCCGAGATATACAATAAACTTATTGTTCTTGCCGCGGCTCGAGTGTACGCTTTTCCCATCTTTCATTATCTGCTGCTCTTTGTTCGGGCCTTTGTTGCCTGCTATATATACCCGACTCCCCCATCGACCTTTTTCAGTTAAAAATATTATTAGCGACGGATGACGCGTGATATTCTTTGCGAACGGCGATAGATAGCGGCTATAGTAGTTGCTGGCTTTGGTCATTTATTAAGTGCAATTTGTGTCGGTCGAGGGTAATCGTTACACGAGCTGCGATTATTTGAGAAGCGATAGCTATTATTTGTGATTGACTGCCGGAGTCTTTAGTTACCGAATTAATTTGCTGAATTGCAGCTAAGTTCAGAAAATTAGCTTTGTGTAAAGGTAGACTGAAAGCTAGATGGATAAATTGTTGATCGTAACGAAATTGGGTCATTTCAAACTTTTAGCTCATGAGCTAACGTCTTACATCTGATACTCACCTGTGAGAACAAGTTTTAATTTGATTCTATCAAAATGATTGCTTTTGCTTTAAGTATTGTGTTAACTCGTGTCATTCTTTTTCATTAGGGTGACGTTTTGTTTATTGTCAATTTCATTAATCGAATTAAATGTTAATTTTATTATTATTTTTTTTTTTTTTATTTTTCATAAGAATGTAATTTAGAGATTCATCATAATTAAATAGCAGCTAATATTTTTGGCTTGGACTTC
>JAXIUT010020944.1:0-11342 GCA_035586675.1 Eurytoma californica | reverse complement strand
ATATTATACCTATTATAACTATTATAGATATTATAACTATTATAACTATTATAACTATTATAACTATTATAACTATTCTAACTATTATAATTATTATAACTATTATAACTATTCCTGTGTACAACCCTTTTTCACTAATTTCAACGTAGTAGCAAAATTCAATGCAGCGTTCGCTCAAATTTCTCCCACGTATTTATTTACCTATGATGCATTATATAATTTTTGTTCAGGTTAGACATTTTTTGTATTTTAGTATCATTCAACTGATTTATTCATGAATCAATCAAATTGCGTTTTTAAATGCTTCACAACCTCCTGTCGTCGGTTTTTAAATAGAGGATTTCAATAACATAGCGTATAGTTAACGTTAATTGAATTCCTATTTACTCAAGTATAAAAGAGATGTTATATAACGATTTAAGGTATATATAAAAGCGTTTCTTCAATTATCAATCAAATATAAATATATGAATTAATGATACATCACACGTCTGATCAATATAATGTTAAAATTGATGATGTGTACTATCTCTAACGAATCCTTTATCTATCCTGCTTATTAGCACACATTATCGCGTTCGCATATTAACCCGCAATCCATAAATTATATACGAATCCTTATTCAAAAGTCACCGTACACAAAGAGCAATAATTGCTTCTACCGAAAAAGTATCCAAAATGTTTAAAAAAGACGTTAATAATTCACGCAGCCTTACGAACTCCGTCGGGCCATTAATCAAAAAAGCCAGAAAGCGCATTTCCGACGATATCTCCGTTACCCCAGCAACGCGCCTCGACATCAATAGCCAGCGCGCGCGCGCGGGCGGCCTTTCCGCCGAAAGACTCCGCCAATTTCCGGAAGTAGTGCATTCGCATGCAGTATGCAGGCGACCGCCGCCTCCGTCTTCCTCATCGGCGCGAGTGCAGCTGAAAATTGCAAAGTTCACGAAAAAAAAAATAAATAAATAACGGCCGACGCGGCCCATCGACGTCTCGAGCGCCCGGGTGAAAACGTACATCGGGTCACGTACGAGGGGGCGAGCCGGGCGCGAGCGGAGGAGTAGTAGGAAGGCACACGGCCAGGTCTACCTGTGTAATATTGATCCGCGGCCGGAGGAGAGCCGAGCTACCCCTGTGTGTACGCGAACCGGCGCGTCGCGGTCTACGTCTATAGGATCGTTTTCCTCAATTTTAAGGATTTTTTTTTTCATTGTTTTATGATTCTGTTTGTTGTAGAAACATAGGGTACAGGGAATACGAAGAAAGAGCTTTTTTAGTTTTGAAGGTGCAGTTAGGAACTGCAAGGCAAGTGGGTTGGTACAGTACTCTGAGAGAAATGTTTTAATAATTTTTTCTTAAAGTTTAGTAAAGTTTTCTAGACAGTATGGTACTTTGGTAACAGACTGTAAGTTTGTATGTACTGTTAAGTAATTTTTAGTAGATTTTCAGTTATTCTTAGTACATTATTAATTAATATTTCTGTGACCAGCTCTAGTAAAATTTAATAAACTTTTTGTAAACATTACTAAAACATATCTCTCAGTGTAGAGTTGAATTAGGCTGCATTCATTGGTCTCGGCTATTTGAATATTGATGAATGCGTACACTAATTTAGTGTTTGGCCCCGATCAATGAACCTACGAATCAACTAATCCTCTGATTCACACAATTTTCTCATAATCAATTAGGGGATGAAACAGAGTCTCGTAATCCCATTTGGATTAATTCAATTTGAATAATATTTTATGCAAATACATTAATTTATCATTTTCGTAACAAAGAAGCACGCGTTTATTTATTTTGGAAATTAGCTATAAATTTGTTACAAAAATTCGTTTTTCGTACACTTCATTGATGCATATGTTTGTTACGATCATTTATTTATGTGTTAAAACAGCTGAAATTTTACAAAAATGTAAAAATAAGAAATAAAAAAGGTGATACGCTTGTTTGTGGCAAAAGTGGGCTATTCTGTCGCTTACGTTACTCTGTTACTTAACCATCGACATTAAAAATGAAAACGAGGTGTATTTGTAACCCAAAAATTTAATCTACTTTGTGAAATTAAAATAATAATACCCAATTTTTTACATTCTGCCACAATGACAATGCTATACAATGACTCACATTGCAGAAGGAAACTTACTACATAAATTAGTATACAAGAACATCATAAAAGGAGTTAGTCCGGCCCACATGCACATTACGAAAAGACTGAAACGGCAGGTACAATCTTGATACCCATCAAACGATTACGGACAAATTAATTTACAGCTACCCTCATAATCCACGCGTTAGATGCTATCATAACGCGAAAGGGCAGTATAACAAGAGCGACCTAATCTTCGTACGACCGTAAACCGGCGCGAGCGAAATGATCACGTAACAACACCAGGTCGCCTTATCGCCGCGGAAAAAAATAGAAACGACTAGCACGCGGAGATTACACCACCGCCAGGTAGGGGGCCACTCGTCAACGTCTCGCCAAAAATAAATTCGGCGCTCGCGGTTCCGCGGCGATTTATGCGCGGCTCGTTCGAGCGGAATGTTATGTTCGCGAGAGCTTTCTGGAAATTAGTTGCCTTACACCCGCTAAGGCTTCTCCCCCCCCCCCCCCGACCTCTCGGATCGCTTCTACCGATCGCCCGAACATCGGGCGAGAATCCGGACAAGACGGAGGAGTTTAAAGCGCTGATTCATTGTTCGCGAAATAGTTGAACGCCGGGGTGTTTTATCGCCGCGTCGATAAACTTCGAGCGCGCGCGCGCGGCGCAGAGTTAACTGCGGGCGTAGCGGATTTACGAAGGCTAAGGCGGAATGTAAAAGGTGAACTTGTTCACTCTTTCGTACGTAATTACTCCTTTATCGAGAGATTTTCTGAAATTTTCACTCGGAAAGGGATAAGTTTCTTTCTGATGTGAAGAAAGGTTTTCAGATTTTTCAGATTTATTTATTTTTCGATAGATTTCAAAGAAAGATTTTGAATTTTTAAGATACTAGAAGTCTAAATGCGCCCTTCGCGCGCGGTACATCTAGGATATATATAAAATGATAAAATGTAAGCCAATCAAATTTCAAAACTCCATCTGAAACTGGTTAATTACAATTAATAGAGGCTTCACTTTTCATCACTCTCTTTTTTAGTATGGAAAAAACTTTGGATAAAAGATTTTTGTTTGATCCTGACAGATATATAGGTACTAGACCATGTCCTTAAAGTACAAGAATTTATTATTTGATAGTTTTAATACGTTGTAATCTTTTGTCTGTTGTTCAAATTTATATTGGTGATGGCATCCTAATGAGTTACTATCAGCTGATATCACACAATCCTCTAGATTTGAATAAGTGAAATTCATTCATATGCACGTATTTAATGTGGAAATTATTATGGATGAATTTTACTTCTTCAAATTTAGAGCGAATATTCCCTGTAAAAAAATTAACCATAAATTAATCAGAATATACCTACTATTATGCTATTCTAGAATATGTATATTCTGGACAATTTATGGCTAATGTTTTACAGGGTTATTAATATCTTAATTCGTTAAACATATAAGTGACATACATGTGATGTTTTTTGATACTTTACGTAACATTTAGTCAAAAAGAAGTTATTCGGTCATCTGGTTATGGTAATAGACTTGTAATACGGAATTTGAAGATGTACCCTAATCGAATTTTTGTTTCTTCTATTTGTATATATGATTTGTCTCTAAAAAGAGAAAAACAAATACATAATGGACAACAGTGTAAAAACCCACTCGATCGGCTCAGTTTGTTCTACTCCTCTTGAGTCGAGCTAAAACATCACTCTTCCACATTGTCAGAGAATCTCGGAGACAACTAAATTGGCTAGATTTATTCATGTCGAGAATTTAAAGCAATGATTGTTTGCTTCCAGCCCGTAGCGCTGCGCTGAAATTGAAAAGGAAAACGCGCCTCTTTCCAGGACGAAAATTGCTATCCTCGACTACGGCCTTTTACGCGCTTCACAAATCGAGCATCTAAAAACATCCGGCGTGTCGTCCAGCAGGGGGCGACGGGGGAGAATCGGAACAACGGTGAAAGTGGCAAGGAAAACATTTTGATTCGGAATTACAAATCCTACGACGGAAACTTATATCAAACACAAGAGAGCGTGAAAGTGGAACAGCCATTACGCGTCTAACTTCGCCCGCAAATAAATACGCGAGTTTTATTAGCCGTAAAAGCGGCCGGGTCCAATGCGAAAACGCCGGTTTTACTGCGTATTTGGGCCGATCGCGATGCGGCGGTTTACGAGGCGACGGGGTCAGCACCCCCCGTGCTGATGAGGCTAGATTCGTACACACACGCGAGCGCACCCCCCGATACACGCGACAATCGCCGCTATCCCCCGTTTTTCCATATTTCCTGCTCCTTCGTGCGCCCAGACTCGAGTGGATGAAATCAGCGGCTGGATTAATGGCTGTTTTAGATTGATTTTTCTGCTCGGCGTTTCGTGCTCGCCGTCTCGAATTAACGATCGCGTAAAAGGAGGGGGTTCTGCAGTTTTATTGCATCTCGGTTGTTCGGAAGAAGTAATGTGTGCTTTATTGTCTCTTTTTATTGCTGGAAGGGAGGGTAACCATGAATTCTTTAACGTAAGAATAACATTATTACTAACCGCGTTGAGTCAGGTGGAAAAAAAAGTTCGAGGAAGTATTGTGTACATTGCGTAAAATATTTTCACAGTGTTAAAAGTTTTTTATCGCAGTTAAATATTTAACATTTTTTAATTTTGATTCAGCATAACAAGCGTACGTTGTTCTTATAAAAATGATTAATTTTTATTGAGGTTGAAATTTTATGCACGTATCAAATACAGCTGACTCGAAAAAACAATAGCCTTAAATTACCATTGGTTAATTTTCTTGTTATATCTTTGCTCAAACATATCTAGAATCCGACTTATTTAAACTATTTTTTCATGAAAAATGTATTGCAAAAGCTAAGTACTCTCTCAATTGTATATAATATAGAATAAGTGTGTGTACACTGCACAATAAGTGAATACTAATTATTAAATAGTAAAATTAAACTTTTAACACTTATTCACTTATACGAATTAGTTACCGACTAACCACTAAATATGTAGAAATTAATGTTAAATAAATTGATTTACCGCAATCGTAAAGTCACAACAGCTGAGGTAGTATATTTACGTAGTGTATATAATACAGCGTCTTTGCTACTTTTTAAAACACTATCGTAATTTTTAAATTATTTGATCTTTTCGTTAAAAATCATTAAATATAAAATAAAAAAAATACGTATCGAATATATTTTCGGATTTCATCAGACATATTATAGTTAATTAAATTTGATTTCATTTTTCACGCAACATTCTAATGGATGCAATCAATTTTTTTAAATCTCCGAAACATCGATCCACAAATAAAACTTCTTAATAAACAGTATACACAATGTGCAGCATAAATTCGCATGAATCACAATTTCAAGCAACGGCATAATACATTATATGCGGATCATAAATATAGCTGCGCGATCTACCCTATTACATTATTAAAGGGAAAGCGCGCGCGAGGCGGCACACGCACGTAAGGAGCTGCCTTCTGGGGTATATGGGGGACGAGAAAAGTGCAGGCGAGGAATAACACGGAATTTGGGGTACGAGGGGGTCTAGACGGCGGCTGACGCGCAGGCCGGGGGTCAACGACCCCTGCACGCGCTCGGTCGCGCGCCCTGTCAAAAGCACTGGTCAGGGTATTATTTATTTTTTTTTTCGTTCGTTCGTTCGCTCGCGGCGCATTGTTTGCTCTAGTCGAGAATTGATAGGCGACGTTGTTTAACAAAGAGGCCGTCGCGGTAATTAAGCTTTCGCAGAATTTTAGCAAATTGTTGGTTTTATGTAGGAAAGTGACGTTTTAATAATTTTCAGTTCGTTTGGGTTTTCGCTGGAGCTTTATTTATAAAGGTGGACAGGGGCGGGTGTCTGACGAAGGAACAACCGTGATGTGATTTCTGCCGGTGTTGGCTACATTTTAATTGCATTTAGTTCAGTTTGATGTACCTTTTTGTAATTATAAACTGCATGAAAGTTATAATTACAAATATTGTAAATAAAATGTAAATTCTAAAATATGATTACAAAATGAATTATGTACATTTTTAAAAATATTTAATAATTAATAGGGAAACGTTTTTTAAACTTTTATTTCTTAAAATTCGAAATAAAGATAGTTAAATTTTTTAAATTCAATAAATACACTTTTATATAAATTTGTTCTTAAATTAATAATGTATAGTGGCTTCAATTTAAAAAATAATCTTTTACAATTTCAAGATTTTCTTCATTCTCGATTGCATTGTTACTTATTTAAGGAAACATTTTTATAGCGCACATACACTGTACAAAGGTTTATCTTTCTCTTTATTTCAAAAAATGTATCTTATCTTTATTCTTTTAAGTATACAGTAGCAGAAAATAACGCGAAATATTATAGCTGCCACGAGTTTTCTCTTACGAATGTGCATTTTACATCGTACTTGCTTACCAAGTCTGTTTCTTCCATTTTTATTTTCTCCCAGACTCTCGCTTGTTTCCTGCGCGTAGAACTGTCGCGTTTTAATATGCGATACGCTTGCTCCAGCGAGCGGGGTTCCATTTTTTTTCGCTCTTTCCCGCGAGACAAGATGAGCGCCTCGTGATTAAAAACTGGTTTCTAATGAAATAGCCAATGGCTCGGCAAATGAAAAACTGGAATTGAAAACGCCACGGCTTTGATCGCACAATGCGTCGCTCCTGCATTCCTGCCTTCTTTTCCTACCGCCAATTATATAAATCATTCGATTTTACTTCAAAAGAAAAAAATAAATAAAAACTAGGCAAAGAAATGAAAAATGAAACTTATAAAAAAGAAAATAAATAAAAAATTGGTAAAGAAACTATTCGCAAAAAAAAGTTCGATCATCGAGCTTTCAAATAGACCTCCCGGAAAAAATATAAATATCGCTCGTCAACGAATCAAACACTCGAAAAAAAAAAATAAAAAATATATAATATGTCAGTCATACATCCTACTCGACCATCTAATTAGTCAATCTCGACGGGTAGGGAAAAAGTCGACTCACGTGACATAATTAATCGCAGTATGGTAATTACTCGCGTGACGCGATCTTTAAAAGCCCGAGGGCGACAATCAGACCGGGTATGCTCGCGCGGGGGTGGCGAAAAAAAAACAGGCGGTCGAAAAGCTCCAGCTTTTTCGTGTGCGCGCTCCTCTCGACGCACTCGACGTTAATGAGTCGTGTACACTCGCCGCGCGAAGAGAAATGCGAAAGGCACGGCTGGCAAACGAGTTTGTTGCTAATACAGAGGACAGTTGAGGGGAAAAAGTTAATAATACAAAAATTATCAACAATTATACCCGTTTTATTTTACAAGTATTTTTAGCTCGAGCATTAAGAAAATATAAGCGTAAATAAAAAATTATGAAAATGTCTCGTTAATTGCAACGCTGAAATCAGGAGAATTCGTACGAGCTTTTGAGAACCGGAAAAAAGGCAGCTCGACGGACTTCTTTTTTTATCTTTTTCGTCAGCCCGAGGCCTTTTCTCGTTACGTGTACACTTCTGCTCGGCGAGTTTTTCGCTTTGCTTATTTTTCGCGCTGCTTTGAGAATCCTTAAATATTTTTGCAGTGACCTGCAAAATTCAAATTCCTTCCTAAAGTCTAAAACTGAAATATACATTCTTTCTGTATAGAGAACAAAACTATTTGAAATATCATAATAAATAAATATATAATTTTTTTAGAAATTTACATACACGGGATTTTTTCTAGTTTTTTGAAATTCTGTATATTAAAATTATCATGTATTCTATGTTACTTTAACAAACTCGATATTTGTTCCTATAAATTTTTCCTATAAATGACACGTATTTCAACTCGTGACAGATTTTTTGTGTTAAATTTGCATCTTATTCTTTTACGACAAAACGAAATACGTTAATTTTTTGAACCACGCAGTTCTCTGTTTTTAATTAAACAAAAAGCAATTTTCAAGTTTATGCATCGCGTAATTTTGAACTTCAAACCGACGAATCGCCCGATGCCCGTTAAATCGTGATTAAATTATTTTGTAATGAAAATAAAATTAGTTTTAAGTTAATTTGTAATTATTTTTAAGTTTGTATTTTAATGTAAGGGCTTTTGCCCGTATAATATCGAATAAATAAATAAATAAAATATCGAATGTATCGACGTTTACACTCATCCGTCAGACGCATTCGAAAAGCTCGGTAATCTCGCTCGTCCGGAAAATCCATCAAATTCGAACGTAAGATAAAAAAAAATAAAAAGATGAGAGGGGGTTGAAACTGGGTCAACCATCATTCCAGAGATTTTAATTAAACGGAATAATGCGAGCCGCGACTCGTTAACCGGATTAAAACTGCCGAGCGACGAATGCCCGGCGCAAACACAGCGACATCTGTCGATCCTTATCGCGCATTGCGGGCACGTATTCGCGCCGGGGGCGCGCCGAACTTTTTACCCCCGGAGTTTATTAATAACGCGACTCGGGTATCTCGTCGCCTCTCCCTTGCACGACTCGGGGGAGGTTGTGGTATCGATTCGCGAGGCCTCTGAACTAGGCTACGGGCCGAGGCAGCGATATTTTAATTCCATAAGCGCCTCTCCCCCGTCGCTTTCCGTCAATCGGGTTTCCCTGAATTAGGGCCAATCGCCCGAGAATTTCGTCGAGATGGACTTCGTTTGAATGTTTTAAGCGAACTTGGTGGAACGAGGTAACGACGTAGACAAGCACTTCCGAAGCGCTAAGCAAACTCGTTTCCTGCCGAGTGCTTGTGTGCGCACTTTGCTCAATAGCATGAAACACGTTTTCGTCAAATTTTTCGTAATTTAAGAAATTTTCATAAGTTTATCAAATAAGGGGGCTGTATACTGGTACAATGCGAATCGAAATTAATTTCATTTTCTATTGAAGCTACAACGCATGTATAAGGGATTAAGAGGGGTTTATACCTTAGATTTTTTTAACCGAATAACTGACTCCAAAAAACAAATTACAATAGAAAAAAATTTATTTATAATATATAATAAAAGTAGATTAAATTTCTGAAAAATTTAGCTTACACAGAAGTCTCTAAACCTCTTTTATCCTAACTTATAGCAATTTTAAAATTTTGGCTTTGGCGTAACCTACAGGTCCAACAAATTAATCAATTTTGATGAGGCTCGGCTTAAATTGTTGGTTATTTAGGTTATTCTGGTCTGAAGAGTGTTAGAAGTTGAAATTATTTGAGCAAGTCAAAAAGTTAAAAAACTGCCTAAATTCATGAAACTGAATTTAAGCAGTTTTTGAAAAAGTTATTTATTCAAATAATCTCAACTTCTAGCACTATTCAGACTAGAATGGCATAAAATACCAACAATTTTAGCCCAGCCTTATCAAAATTGATCAATTTTTTGGACCTGTAGGTTACACCAAAGCAAACATTTTAAAATTGGTTCAAAGACTTCTGCGTAGGTTAAATTTGTCAGAAATGTTAAAAGTTACAATTTCGTGCATTGATAATTATATCGCTTTTGGTAAATGTAAGTGTTCTGAAATTTTAATACGTTGTACAAGTTGTACAAGTGTTTTTATCATAAATATATTACCTTAACGACAGTCTTCATACAAGGATGCGGAGATTTTATTATAATCAAAAAGCAGTAGCCTTTACTTGCATTACTAACGCAATTGTACCATTATTGATTAAAACAAAATGCTCGGCTAAAACATCTCTTTCCCGAGATTAAATCTCTCCGTCATAGAAGGTTTACCGCTCGTATTTATCGCTGGACTTTTAGAAAGTAATTTATTTCACACGCGCCAAGTAAATTAAGAGATTAGCAAAAAATTATAACCCCATTAAAAGAAAAACATTCGGGCGGGAGAGGCGAGAGAAATTTATTCCCCAGCGCAATGGATCTAGACGCGCATAACAATAAAATTTAAAAACGCATTTCACCCGCAGCCTTTACGGGGTATGAAGATCCTTAATGAGGAAAAAATTGAGATTAACGCCGCGGCGCGGGGACGGCAATTTAAAACCATTACGTAAACCGAATTACTGTCCTTAAGTACAGCTGGCTAATAACAATAACTTCCAAAGGAAGTTTTTTTTTTAATTCAACCCGCGTAATCATCAGAACTTCGTACGATCACGATAAGAGGTCCCTTCACGGTGGTACATGCCGAATCGTTTGCTCTTATCAAGCGCCTCGTAAAATCCGAAAGTGAATTCGTAAGAGGGAAACTTTATTACCAACGTGACAGTTTTTTTACACTTACAACAACAAAAAAGAAATCAAAGGAAGGGCGTACTAAAATTCATCCGAAATACTTCTCTCAAAAATTTCATCAATTATTGTATTTTATATCACTGGCGAAAAAAAAAAAAATTGGCAAGGACCCGAAGCGCTTTGTAAAAATTAAACAACCATCAAGGGATACAATCCCGAGCGGCAGGCAGGGGGGCAATCGTAAAGAAAAGCTGCGGATTTCGCCGGGGCAATAAAAAAAGCATCTCCTAACTAATGACGTTGTTAAAGCGGGACACTGGAGTATCGTCGTCGCAGCCGAGGAGATAAATAAGAAAAAGGCGAGGGGAAGGAGGGGAGAAAAAATAAGGAGGGAAGATGCGACACTATTAGGCGGCAGGTGATAAAGTCTTTCTTATCGCGTGCGCGCGCGGGGAGGGTCCCGCGAGGCCGGCGGAGGGAGCCTGCGGACGTGACCAAAGGGGGGAAAACGAGGCGCCGTTACTGTTGGGCAAAATGTTGCGCCTTAAATATTGATAAAACTATGACGAAACTGCCGGCGTCCGCCGTTTCCTTGCCGACGGGCACGGCGTGACCTACATTCGCCAACTCGCCGATAAAAAGTATTTCTTGCCAGTTGGTGTGAGTACTGAAGTTGGTTGCACAGAGGTGGAAACGAATCTTCTGCGAGAGACAAAGTTATGTGAGGATTTTTCTCATTTTTGAGTTTAGAGTTGTTAATATATTGAATTTTCTGTGGAAAATAGTCGCAAATCTTTTTGGTACTAATAAAAAAAAAAAAAAAAAACGAGAACAACAGGATACATGTTTACGTTTTCAAAGTACAAGTACATATCCCCCTTACTTTCAGCTTAACTTTGTACGGATGCTCGTTTACCGATGTTGTGCGAATTACACTACATCTAAGCAGACGAGTTTCGCCTAATCCCGAAAGATCTTCTACTCTTAAAACGTTTGTTAAAGCCAAGGCTTTGCCTTTTACTTTTTGAGGATCAAAATTAAT
>JAXIUT010020923.1:0-16036 GCA_035586675.1 Eurytoma californica | reverse complement strand
AGAGAGAGAGAGAGAGACGCAGTGAGCGAGCTTGCGTCACACAAAGGAAATCGAGAAATTCAGTCTCGGGAAATTCGAAGAAACGCATCTCGTTACGGGCCCGGTCCCGAGGTCTCCCGTTCGCTCGTGCAAGAATCGCCGTCTCCCTCATTTGCGATACACTCCGTCCCATCTGCCGGCGCATAATAAGATCGTCGGGATTCCGGGCGCATCGCCACTTTGATTTGCGCAACCCGCGCAATCGACGGAAACGTGATGTTCCGTTGCAGCGCGCAACGCCCCGCGGATGGATTTCCGCGCCCGCCGGCGAGGACGACCACTGCGAGGCTCGAGATCGAAGTGGGGGGTACGGGAGGACTTAAGACGCGGAAATTTAATCGGACGGGGTTTTAGGTCTCGGCTTGCGACGTTTTTCCGGCACTCGCCACATGGGATGCGCCGTCGCGAGCTTTCGGCGGGGGCACGTCGAGAAAGTCTGCCGCGCGCGAGTGGAGTCGGCAAAAACGTCAGCCGTCTTAGGGAGGGGCTGAACGAGCCGGCGAGTACTGCTGGGAGGCGCGCGACGGAAAAAAGCAGTTCGCTGAAATAATCCTCTTAAGCGTGACGTTCGTGGAAAGGTAAGAAATGTTTCTTATGCAAATGTAACTGATCATTTTATTAAATTAATTTTTATTGATTTGCAATTTATTAAAGTTAAAGCTTAAATGAGCAATTAAGCTTAAAGTAAATATTTGTAAAAAATTCGACATTTAGTGTTATAATTTAAAACAAAACCTTTGATTGCATGCAATTGATAATCAAGAAACGATTGTTTCCTAATTTAGTATATCTGTAAATTAATAATTATATTTAATATGCGCACGAGAGGCTAATTTATGGTTCACAAAAATAAAATTATGCTGAATGAAAATTAGTACAAAAACGCATTGTAATGAACTGAAATGAGTACAAAGTAAATATTTGTAAATATTCAGTTGAATTGAATTTATCGCTCCGTAATATTAATAAACAAACATTTCAGTTCATAAAAGATCAATAAAGCCTTTTTATTTATACGCTTAAATAATTGGTTGAATAAAAATGTTCAGTAACAAAAAATTAATACGGGGTTCGTTGAATTATAAAAAAAATTCCGAGTGAAATTCTCTCATTTTAAAGTGACGATGAACTTTGGAATAGTTTCAGTATCCTGACAGTTTTTTTTTCAACTTTTACTTCCTCACATTCACAGACGCCAGAAAAACCAGGAAACCGATGACGTAGCAATGGACGCAACGAACTACGTGAAAATACACTTTTTCAAACGCTTTTGTACAACTTTTGTAAACTTGTAAAAGCACTTAAAAAAATAAAAGAAGCGCGAATGTCATGTTTGTTACTTTTCTAGAACAATATCACAAAAAGTAGACAATAGTACTTTTCATCGTTCTAATTAAAAATAAAAAATGTTGATTCTACATTCATTAGGCGGAAAAAAATGTTGCACAAAAATTTCTATACTTTTCTATAGCGAGAACAAACTCGAAAAATTATTATAGTATCTAGCAAATTTTACAATAAATGTACACTCTTTTTTGTGTTTTTTGTAACCCAATGAATGTGTTTAAAATACACTTTTTTGTGTACTTACGCATTATACACAAAATTCTGTTGCATTATAAAAAATGTTTCCTAAATATTTATGTATTTTTCTGGACTAATTCAAGTAAAACACAATCTTTGTGTAGTTTAATAATTGAGGGGTTGCGTGGAAGCCTAGAGTCAATGTAATTTAAATGAGATGAAGGTCCTTACTCTACGCAGCCCCTCAATTAGTACACAAATGTTACGTTTGTAGTTAATGATTTTTAACAGCATATTAAAGTCTAATGCTACTGTAATAAAATTTAATATAAATATCTTATAAGTTAATCACTAAACTAATTTTTCCAGTTTGTCCGCACGAATGTTGCGAGCACGCGACAATCACCGTACCGAACATTTTCATTAACAAGCTTTCGAACCTAATTAAATTTCCAGAAAGCCAAAAAAAAAAAAAAAAAAAAAAAAAAAGAGCATAACCAATAGAACCCATCAACTCGGTTTAACGCCAGCCGCGAACAAAGAGAGTGCACTGAAAGGGAGCGGGGCATAAAAAGCGACTGCTGATTATTTCACAGGCGAATTGTTTCACGGGCGCGCTCCGCGGCCCGCGCGACAGGGGAAAGCTCTCGGAAGCTTTCGGAAGCCCCGGGGAAAGTCCCTCCCGGATACAGGCGCGGCGCGTCGACGGAATCATGTATAGCGCGCACAACGTGCCCGCGCGTCTTCCACATAAATCTTTTACATGCGCGTACGCGGCGCCGCCGCCTACTCCCTCCGAGTGAAACCCAGCGGGGGGGAGGGGTGCCCGGGACGATAAATCTCGGGCTCGGTTTCTTCCGTCCAGACGCGCGCGCCCATAGATTCACCCCGTTCGATCGCGTCGATAAGAAAGGACTCCTACAGCCTCGCCTCGCCCGCCCGTACCTTATCGCGGGAGCCCGGATTTTCGCTGGCCGCCGAGAATTACGCCTGGCACTTTGAGAGATGAGAAAAATAACGCGAGCGGCGTTACGATCTCACTCCCCCCCTCTCCTCTCTTCTCGAAATTTGACGCGGGAGGCTATACGTCGCTGATTTATCGGGTCGCTTTGTGCCTCGCTTCAATTTCCGGCGGCAAGATTCGAACGGTATAGCATCCTTTTGCCTGTAAGGAGTGATTTTTATCGGATGGTTAATCAATTTGGTTATCGTCGGCTTTGACAGTGTGTACAGATTCAGAGAAAGTGTCACCGTATCGAAGAAATACCTGTCCATATTTCACCAGTTCAATACCCCCGCGCGAGCGTCTGTATACAGGCGGAAATTTATTACCTCGCGAGAGCGGAAAAAAAAAGATTCTCATCGGTTTCGAAGAAAATCCAGGATCGGGTGATTCGCATCTTGACGTGTCAACGGGGTCTAAATGGCTCCGCCGCGGCCGCCTTCGGTACGGGCAATTTCTTTCATTTCCGGAGGTCGGGCTTATCTGGCCCAGAAGATGTACGAACGGGCAATTGAGCGGACAGTGCCTCGGGACAGGACTGAAAACACAATTGATATAGTGCGCCTCGCGGTGCACGGCCATTACGTCTTTTCTTTCGCCTCGCCTCTCTATCTACCCTCCTGTCCTATTGTGTACTCTGGGAAATCTGGGAGATGAAGGCAAAAGGAGTGGAGAGAGAGAGAGAGGGAGAGAGAGAAGACGAAAGGGGGGATCGACTTAGGATATCCTCCGCGGGATACTGCAGACCCCTCGATATATCATTACACCTAATTCGCGTCGAAAGCACGAAGCACGAAAGGAGAGGGTACGATATCAGTGCACCCAAGTGTCACGAGGCGGCCGCGGAATGGGGGGGATCGCAAAAGTGAATGAGCTTGCAGCGGACGATGATGAATCGCCTGCGCGCGCGATAGCGTTTGTTCGGCGCTGGAAATAAAGTGATTCGGTGGAACGATGGGTTTTAAGAAAATTAATTTTTTTTTTTTACTACGTACTCCTGGTAATTCGATACTGCAACGGAGGAATCCGAGAGATCGTTTTTTATCGCGGTCGGTACTTTTCGTGATTGCGTATGCTTTTTTTTTTTTTAGCGAAGTCGCGCATTTACAAGTGGACTATTGCAAGGTAATAAATTGCCCGAAGTGATAAATGGTGGTCATTGAACGTGGCCGGCGCTCGGCTGATAAATTAGCCGCGTTTGTTTTAAAATAATGACGGTCACAAGTCTAGGAAAAAGAAGAAATAATTGTACCATTATTCAGTCTGGGTGTACCATTACGCAAATGGACAAACGATTCTTCAAACCAAGTGGAAACTTTTGAATAAAAGCGTCGTATGTCATTGTATTAAAAACTATCGATACACCGATATCTGCGAAGTAAAGTCTCGCACCTTACGCGTGTGGTGAACGAGAATATCAGTGATCGAGTATATTACATCGAAAGGAAAAAGAAAAATCTCAAAAATTGATGAAAGGGTTATCTGCAAAATTTAATGGATCTAATAATTTTGTCAAGTTTTCATAAATATAATTTAAATGAAATAAGAAATATTGAAATGTATGCCATGTCAATTAAATTTATATATGCGAAGTAAATTAATTTACCAAAAAAAGAAAGAAACATTTTATTTATACAAAAATTCAGTGTGTTCGAATAATTTAATTTATAAATTTCAAAGGAAAGTCTGCTGGCACGAAATATAATATATTTTAATTCCTTCTCGAAAATTAATTTTTGCACTGAAAATTTTCTCTTATTATTTACAAATCCGTAACACAAATTCAGCATTTAATTCGAGTCCCAATATTTTTTAATTCCTTCTTGATAAGTCATTTACACACTGAAATCTTCTCGATCTCTTTAAAAATCCGCAAAACAAATCGGGCCATTTAATTCGAGTCTCACTGCAGTTTAGTTGACGCGACATTTGAAGTGTAGCTTCGGAAAGTGCAGCGTCGATGAACGACATCTGCGTATATAAACGGCCAATTCGAAGGAGTGGAAGCGCGAAAAGGAACGCGACCTCGTCATTTCTCGGGAGTCGAGGAGGGACTCACGCGAGGCGCCGGTGTCTCGGATGTAACGACAGCTCGTTTCCCGCAGGCGCGCGCGTAAACAATCACTCAGTCATCGTTTGTTTCCGCCCGATGGTCCGCGGAAGACAAAAGCAAGTGCGCGGAGGAGCCGAGCCAAGAGTCGGCATATGTATGTACATTAGCCCCTCCCGGTCGGGCCGCCCGAAGAGTGGCAGTGGGAATTTTCAGGGGTGCGCGCCGCCAACCCTTCTCTAATGACTTTTCAAGGGCAGCTGCTATCCCCGGGGCTTGGCTCGCCCTCGAGCGTCTGCGCGATGACGGGGTCGCCTCTGCGGTGTCGTACCGTTCGCGTCAGGACGAGCCACGCATATTTTACAGTCGCCCCCTCTTTTTTTTATGACTGCGCTGAAAATCAAAAGAATCGCCTCACGGTGGTGTTATGAAAACTAATGATAGAATTGAAGTTAATAATTACTTCTCTTACGAGTTTACTTAACTGAAGTGCACAGGAAATGTACTAATGGAATACGCAATTAGATGTATTAAAAAATGTATTATTAATGCTGAAAAATAAAACTTTGTTGACAGATTGTTATAAACAAGTTAAAGGATTATCGTTATTTTAAAGGCTTTTTTTATTTGAAGATTTACAGTATAAAATGTAGAAATTCATTTTTTGATGAAAAAAATGTCCTAAAATGTAAATGTTGTGAAAAACAGAAGAATCTACTGAAATCTGTCTTCTTAAATGTGGCTGCGTCTACTTTTATTAACTATGGAGTAAAAAAATCTCTTTAACCCTCTTTCCAATGTCGATTCAGGGGTGAAGTACAAAATTGTCTACTGAATTGATCAGAACAAGAAAAAACTTAATTCAGCAGAAAATTTATAAATAGATAAAGCTTTTCCTTATTTATAATAGATACCTTTCTGTTATATTTGTACTAAGTGATGTTGGTTAAAAAATTAAATTTATACTGCTACAAGCGTAAATGTGATAAATTAATATTAAAATATAATTAAATTAATATTGGCATTAACATTTCACGTTTGAATCGCAGTTAAATAACGTTTAAATACCGTTAAATCTCTTTTAAATTAGTATAATCGCCGGAAAATCGAGCTGTAAAATGGCACGCCTTTTGGATTTTCTTGGTAAACAACTACTGCGAATGTTTAATGAATGAAAAAACCTCTCTTTAATAAAAACGGACATTTTTCATCGATAATCAACTAACATTCGTTGGGAGTAAATTTTAGAGTGAAATGTTGAATGTAAAATAGTTGGTAGCCCTTCGGTACACCACATAAATTGATCGATGCCGTATATTGATTCTCTCAAAATTAGGATGTGGATGAACCAACGAATTTTGCATGACTTACGTGAAATTGAAACGCGATAGTTTGCAAAAATTAGATAACAATCATTTTAACAGGATCTAAGAAGAAAAATGGATAAGTACACATCTTTCAAGCACGATTTTCATTATCATTTTCAATAGTACAAATATAAGTGTATATAGCTTCCAAAAAGTCTGTACTCAACATAGAAACATACGTAATACAGATATTATTTGATACTTTTGATCGACACTGTACCGCGCCGCCGCGCCATTATCCAAAGACAAGCACAGAAGCTGGATCGTGAGCCTTGAAAAAACAAAGAGGAGAAAAAGGAAAGAGAAGGCGCGCAGAGAGAACAGCGAGCCAGAGAAGCGTAAATGAGAAAACCGTGACCCTTTCTTCTATATTACGACGCTGCCGCGCGCAAGTGTGTGCACACAGTGGAAACCGCAGACTGCGCGGGGGCATGGGCGAGGCGCATGATGAGTGTCCGAAGTTTCCCCCCCTCGACGTAAAAGTTGCAGGTACGCTGCAGTCAAAAGAGCTCGCCTTTTTTCTTTTCACTTTCAACCGGTGCGGGGGTGAATTCTTCCTCCTCCCCCCTTTCCCTTGGCGCTTGGAGCACGAGCCTCGATTATCTTCCCTCAGCCGACGATTTGTCTTAAGTCAAAGGCATTAATCTCGGACGCTCGCTCCCGACTTTTCGTCACATTGTGCAGTTTAAACAGGAGCCTTATTCAGACGCTCTTCCAATAAAGATTTGTCAATCTTTTTGTCGCGCCTCGGGTGTATTCTTCGCTTCCCGCATACTTGATGCGGTAAAGGCGTTTTTGAATAATGAAGTGTATTGAAACTTTTGACTCTCTATAAATTAAAAACGGAGGCAAATATTTAGTGCAGAAATTTTTCTTTATCTTACGAAATTTATTATACACTAAAATTATTTTTGTTTAAGAAAGGACTATCTTGAATCTAATTTTTTTGTGCACAATAAATACCCATTAAATATGAATTTTTTATTACTAAAGCCGGAAGAGTCGAGCAGTCCAGCTGGGCATATAAGTTTCGGTTTTTACCTCACGAAGAAAAAGTATTGCTTTATACAAATGGCCTTTTAAATGCACCGGCAACTTCGTCCTTATCCTCTTTAGTAAGTCGCTCTCCGTAAAAGTTACAAACAGCGATGCCACAATGCTGTTGTGGCATAAAAATTTCAAAGTTAAAGTTGACTACGTTCATGGCGGCAGTAAGTTCAGATTTTACAAACCTACTTCATTTATTCATACTGCATCAAATTTTACGTTAGTGTACTATGTCATCTGAAGTTATACCATCGTAACGCACATGACAGAAAAGTAATTGTTATTCTTTGTATATATGCAAGGCTGTAACTCGGAAAAAAAAGTTTTTTTTAACTGCAGTTGGTACCTGAATCTAACCGAATTTTGAATTTAATTATTTTCTGTTACTTTATTCAAAATGTGAAAGAGTTGAAAATTTTGAAAACTACTACTCCATTCCATTGAAAATTTAATCTAATTAAAAAATAATATGAGCCACTCTTTTTCTAAAGTTGATTAAGTGAAAGTTCACTGAAGTCAGTGAATAGTCACTTATTTCAATAACAAGTGGAAGAAATTCGATGTTAAATGAGTGTATTTGAGTCAATTGCACTTTTTTAATTGTGCATGATAAGTTCGATTGGCTCTTATTTCAAATTGCACCAATCTTTTACATCAATTATTTCCTGTAGTATAATAAAAATAAAATCCGAAAACTTTTCAGTGCGAGACCGATGAAATGCCTAGAGTAATAATTTAAAAAGCGCATATCGCTTTAATGGACACTACAACCAGGTAAGAAGTTCCTTTAAAGAAAAATTCTAAAAGGTAACAACAATATAAAGTTCAATAACTTAATCACCAAACCCCCAGCATTATTAATCACTTAATCGCAGCCCGACTCCCGCGAGACGCGCGCAGCGCCTGCACTCGGTAGAATGCACTCTAATGGGGTAAATTTTCCGTCTAAAAAATTTACAGCGCACTCCAGGCGGACGCGCGCTCCCAGCGGATCTCGCTGCCTCGCCGACCGCGAGCGGAGCTCGGACCGCGCGCCCCCGCTGTTGCCTCTGTACATAAAACTGTAAATCCCGGCCTACGACTTTCCGAGGGCCGCGCTATCTCCCGCTCGATTGCCGAGCCGCGCGGCTCTCCGCGCTCGGAAAATTACGAGGGTCGCTTTCGGCGGCGGGGCTCGCAAATAAAAAAATATCAACACCGCGCGCCGGGGATCGGCTTTTTATTCGGCCGTTTGTTGCCGCCGTGTGTACTCGCGCGATTTACGAGTCCCCCGCCGCGGCCGGTCGCGGAAACGAGCGCCGCCGTAATTCGATCGCCGCGTTTATGAGCTTTTAGCGCGGAATGGACGAGTCGTCAAGATTCAGCCTATCATTCGGGCTCTTGATAAGAAAAATAGAGTGGATTTATCGACGGTGATTCGCGTCGATGGATACTGGACGGTCGTATACTGCCTTGTGAGGCGCGGAAGTGTTATGTACACTGAGAAAAATGTTCTATAATAATAATTACTAAACTGTCTAGGAAAGAGGTCACAGACTGAAATTACCATAGTTTATAGTAAAATTTATCAAAATTGCAAATTTTCATACACTTACAGTAAATTTTACTATAAAGTATGGTAATTTTTTCAGAATGCCAGAATGTAAAAACTTTTCCAGACAGTATAATTTTGACTATTCAGAACATTTCTGTCAGTGTACACGGGTGAATAAAAATTAAAGTTTATTTTGTGCTGTTCTTCTTTTTTATAATAAAAGTATTTTAGAAACTGATTACACCCGTGAAGATCTCTGTATGTACTGCAGAGGTATTCGTTAACGGATGTTCGCTTTGTTGGCGGTGCGAGTGAACCTCGACCTGGTCTTTGAAGATAAAATTTCGTACCGGAATTTCCAAGTAAACGTCTCGTATTTTTCTTAATAATTTAAATTAAACTTCAAAGACTCGGCCTTGTCTTTTGTGCGCGCTATCAACAAGATATGAAGTCAACTTAAAAAATAAATGTAATCCAGAGAAAGGATTTTCATTTTAATTTTTGAAAAGACGAGAACAGCTGAAGTCGTATTTCTTCTGGGTTTTACGTGATTTTGAACATCCCATCCATTCATTTTTCTGAAGTGAAGCCGTCTGTAAAGGAAAATGAATTTTCATTCATTTCTTAAAAATCAAAGAACGATTTTTCAACTTGCATAAGGAATTGTCACGGAGAATTACTATGAAAGAGACGAGTTTTACGTTTTGCACTATTATTTTACATAGATAAAGCAAGAACTATTTGACTTTTATTAAATTAGTACAGCTTTAAAAAGTGCATTCTATAATGCCGTTTACGAAAAATTATAAAAGTTTACTGACGTAAATCAGACTGGGAATTTTTTGTGCGATAACATTTTAAGCTTAAATTAAAAAAAAAATTATTAGAGAGGAAACGTAAAATGCGTAAATTGTACACCCATTAAGAGGGAACAGTGCATTATTAGTATACTGTAATAATAAAACCCGCCTCACGGTAAAAGTAACTTTTAAAAAGCCATATTGTAAAATACGTAAGTAACGAGCGCCCCTTCGTTAAGAAGTCTTTGACATGCTTTACTTTTAAAGTAGATCGCAGTAGTCGTGGTAAGCAAACACAATATACACTCTGCGCGATAAGAGTTTACATTTTCTTTTTTCTCAAAGCTCAATTTAGTACCTGCATTCGCACTTCCTCTCCCAATGCTTGTACATCCCGTTAAGGAGGCGCTGATTGATTTTACTCAGTTCGCCACTTGGCTAACTTCATTTCCACGCGACGATCGAGAAGACACAACGGAGGAAATCACGTTTTCGCGTAAGGGCGAGGGCAAACGAAATAAAAGAAAAGGAAAATCCGATTTTCATTTCCGGCGATAAACAGCCGAGCCGCCCGTATCAAGGTAGGAGCGACCGAGAGGGTGTAAGAACATTCGAGGGGGGCGCGAGGCAGCCGCTCGGAACGATGGGTTCACGTGTCCGCCGCCTCCCCTCGCGCGAGGAAAAGTGCGAAAATTGCGAAACGCTGCCCTCGCCGGGGCGATACGGCGCGGTTATTGAAATTAATTATGCCGGGAAATCACGAAAGACGCGCGAAGCCAAGGGGACTATTAGTCACGCTCGCGCCGAGCGAGGACGCGCAAACAATGATGGAAGATAGAGCAAAAAAGCCGCCTCCGGGAGGGACGCAAATTTAGATTTAAATCTTCTTTTTTTCACGCACACGTTGCCGCGCAGAAAAGCGACTCGCCTTGCTCGACAGAAAAAAAAATAACGTTGTATGTGCCTGTGTATTTTTAAGCTTATCAGAATTACGAGATAAGGTATTCTATTTTTGTTCTAACGGAACGGAAATATGTATGGGTCACGGTTAGCATATTTTTAATTTACAATACCTTCTTTTTGACATTAAATATTAATTCCTTACGAGAATTCGTTTATTTAGACAAAAATATATTTTGATTATTAAATAAAAGAAGTGGCAAAATCCATATCTCTTATTTGATGAATCTTGGTAGGTGCCACGTCTTTAATGCATTAAAGCACGTAGGAAATTATGTAAGGTATGAGAAATCTCTTTTGATGTATTCAACTCCCAATAGAAAGGTATACCGTTGGGTAAAGCGAGTATGCGCTAGTAAAAAGAAGCAAGAAGAAGCGCTAAGTACATTAGAAGGCGCAACTTAGACGAGTGTGTGTTATCCATCATGTTTATAGGCTACATCCACTTTCTCGCACCCTCCGCTCGAAACGACGGTATCAGCTACCTAGCGGCCCGCGCCCTCCTAATCCCCCAAGGATGAAAGAAAGAAACAACCGAAGAGGTACGATTCCATGCTTAACCCGCAGACCCGTACTACAGACCACGTCGTAGAGTGGAAAATTCGTCGCCAAGATGAAATGTCGAGGCGAACGCCATGTAGTGCATAATAATTGAATCCGTTGCGATAGATAAAGTGAATTTCTCTTTTTTTTTAAGACCCACCATATCAGATAATCATTATTCTCTTCTTTTTCTGTCGACGGTTAAAAATTTATAGCTCTTGTCTCTTTGTTTTTCCATTGATTGCAATGCATAGCGTATATGTTGGTAATAGTCTTACTATTATACACAAGCTTAATTGGCTATAATTGAACAAGTTAATCTATCATTTACTTTTATAGTACAAAGTTGTATATAATGTAAAAGAAAAGTTTTCGGAAGTCCGACAAATTATGATTTATCAGTTACACTTCACCTTGCACATAAAATGTTAAATTTGTTTGGACAATATAATTGTCAAATATTATTACACGATTTTGTAACAATTGTTTGATCAGATGAAAGCAAAATAAGCTGAATTTAGAACCTAGTATATGATTTGATTGCATTGAATGTTTGATTATAATTACTAGTAATAATTAATTAACGCCAAATAATCAATATATAATGATAAATCAATATTATAGTTTTATTGTATTATTCGGTTTCGCATTTTCCATTGTAGTAAAGTGTATTCTGTCATGAGACCTCTACAAGAGAATAGAAAGAAATTAAAACTTTTTCTAAAGAAAAGTACATAATAGAATTAATTTATTCAATGAACATGCATGTAAGCATTTAGCGAAAATTATTTCATTCAATCTTATCCAATTTTAAAATCTTTTTATTGCTGCCATAGCTTATTGAACGCTTTCAAATGTAACACTTAAAATAATTATGCACAATATTATTTTAATGTTTAAAATAATTAAAAAGTACATTTAAAGACGTTAAATATTTATTTTTTGATTTATATAAAATAAAATAATTTTTATAAATAATTTTTTATTTATAAAAAAAATCCTAAAATTCTGTTAAAAATAAACGGATAACCATAAAAGTAGTTATAGTTTCGTTCGAACTAACGGTGCCCAGTAAAAAAAATTGAGTGTTAAATTTAATTCCCGAATTGGAAATTTTACGCTTAAAATAACACTCGCTACGAGAGCATCGGAACGGCTGATCAAAGAACTTATCGAAACTGTGGGAGATACATATAAAAATGAAAATAGCCAAAGTTATTTTAACACTCAATAGTTTTGAAGCTAGAAAAAACGATATTGATAATTTTTAATTAATGATAAAGAATAACGTGGATATAAATTTTAAAAAATCAGCGGATAAATGGTTTTGCATTTGTGATTTTTGCCAAGTATGTAAAAAATTAAAGGGAAGAAAATTTAAATCTTTTTACCTTAAGGTTTATTAATTTAATCCAAAATTATGGATAATCAAATATATACGTTGTATTGGTTCTATTGCACATTAAAAAATGTGGAGCTCTTGGATGTATTGTTCCTTCTAACTCCAAACCGAATGATTATTAAACTTTAAAATTTTGGCTTCTCACACTCTTATTACACGAAGATGTCTCCAATATTATTAATAAAATACAAGATCTTGAGTTCTTTATGCACTCCTAGTCAGTACCTTCGTTTTCTTTCGCAGAATACATTAGTATAGAAAAGCATGAAAATGAAGTATTTTATCGATATTTCTGTATCATCACGTATTTAATTCGTTAGTTTAATAGCTGATATTATAATGCTTATAATTTTCCTCATATATGTTCAAAAAGAAATGGAAATGAAAAAAATGAAAAACAAATGCTTACTGTGTAATTGCAATTTGCAACATCATCATTGAACAGCTTTCTGTATAACGGAAAAGTAAATACAAAAATACCGCTCAATAAAATGATCGCAAGAAAAAGTGGCTAATTCAAAACGACTGCCTCTCGCGTCCTCAACAGCCTCACTCAGAAAAAATGTCCAACAAGCGCCGACGCGGACGACACCTTTTAACTGATTAATCCAACGAGCAACTTGACTGTAACGAAAACTTTTCCCAGCAAACTCAACAAACTCGCGTAAACTTTCGCCTCTAATTACCGCGGAGCAATTAATAACGACCCGCTGGCATCCGGCGATAGTCGAGCTCTGCCAGCACGCATCGCAATAATTACATCCCCCCCTTGTTAACGAATCCCGGCCCCCGCGATAATCCTTTCTCCGCAATCCCGCCGATGAATGGGCCGCGTCAGGGACTCGCCGCGCGTCCGCGCAAAACGGAAAAAAAGGAAAGAAACGACGCGCAACTGGCCACCAAAAGCCGGGGCACCACTGCGCGGAAAAAAAGCAGCGGATCGTAGCAGCCCCCTGTGCGTACGTATGCATGTACACGGGTGCAAGGAGTAGGAGCTGCCGCTCATTAATCCGCTCTTGCGGCGCGCTCTCTCGCCTATTCCCTTTGCGCGGTACGGCGGCAATCGATACGCCAAAGGGGCGGCCGTTCGAAAGGGCGCGCGCCATTAATACCCGGAGAGGCGGCGTACAGGCTCGCGCGGGCTACGGCGATAAAAACCTACGAGCACTTGAAAACGCGAAATGCGCCACGGCGTCGCGCGTCTAGACATAATGCCTTTTTGCAAAATGAGGCTCTCGCGCGCCCGTTTCTCTCTCTCTCGCTCCCTCTCTTTCCTGCCGCCGGACTTCGCTGCAGCGATAAGGGGCGAAGCGAATGCTTTCAAAGCGCGAGCGGCGAAGAGGAAAGTTTTCAATCATAGTAATTGATATGCTTCCTTTTTTCGGGATTCCGACTTTTTACTTCCGCGGGAATATCTACGTAAGTGAGATGTCAATTAGCACGATTGCTTGAAACTTACTTTTATAAGTGAATTTTTATATTCATTGGTACTCTCTAAATCTTATTCAGTGAAAATTCACTAATTTTCAGTGAACACGGAGAAAATTGTTGGGCAAAAATTAGCAAACTTTTAGGGTAATCTTGGAATGCCACGTCTTTCCGCTGATTTTTAATAGACCCTGTTTAATTTTTACAAAGAGGTCAGTAAAATTTACCCAAATGTTTGAAAATTTTACAAGAAGGTTTAATCAAATTTGCCCAGAACCTAGTAAAAAATACTATCATAGTAATTTTTACCGCCACTATTAGGGTAATTTTTATCGAAAACTCTGTAGAAATTAAAAAAGTAATGACTTTGTACCTATAGGCAAAAGCGGACAGATTTTGCTATCATCAATCATAACGAAATATGCATTAAATGTAGTAATTCATGTAATAGATATGATTATGCGATAGACAGCATAGCGGAAATTTCAAAGTGCACCGGATCGCACTGCGTTTAATTGAAAAGGATTCGATTTGCGCGTCGTACGGGCATAAATTAATATAATTAGCAGCGCAGCGGGGCAATTAATTTGAAAACAGAAGAGCCGGCGATTAATAAGAATCTCTCCGATTATTGACTCGTTTAAGCCGCCGTAGCAAGATTTAATTTTCATTTAATTTTTTTACTCCAGCGGGCATTCGCTCATGATTTAAAGCCCGCGCCATTCCACTGCCGCTGCCACTGAGATACAGCGTTGGAGAATTACAGCGCGAGAGCAGTGCGATTGGAAATACATAAATAGCTCGATAGCACCTCTGCGCTTCCGATAAAGTTCGGAGCTCCTCCAGAAGCTACCCAAAGTACCCATTATATATCAAAGGAGCTACAACGGGCGCTCGGCCCTCTCCGACTCTCCAGCCGCAAATAAAGAAAATTTGCAGTTTTCCGGGCGATTGGAAAAGTACGTGAACCTTTAATATATTAGTAATAAAAGAAGATATTTTGTGGATTCGATTAATTGCAGCTTTAAATTATCAAGAAGAATAAAGTTTCATTCGATCACTTTGACCTTTGAATAATGAAACGTGATTGACATATTAAATAGAAAGGGATTCAGAAAAAAATGGCATGAAGATTATAATAGAAAAACGTATTCCTGATTCTAAAGTTTTTTTTTTTCGAAATAATTTAAAAAAATGATTTTGAATAATATTCGATCGTTTTGACATTTAAATTATGAAATGTGATGGAGCTGTTAAAAAGAAAGAGGATTCAGAAGAGAAGAAAATGTCTTGAAAATTATAATAGAGAAAAGTATTTTTAATTCTGAAGTATTGGAGAAATAATTTAAAAAAATTATTTTGAATTTTATATTACTTTTTCCAAAAAAAGAACATTTTTAACTTTGTGCATTGTTCAATCGAGATTTGAAGCTAAAAAACTAACCAACGATTGCATGACAAATGTCGAGCAGCTTAAATTATATTACCCTGAATTGTGTCGTGTTATATTATAGATAAAATGCCTATTTTTATAGTCACGAACTTGGTGAAATTACACCACGAGCGCAGGTGTAATTGCAGGCAACAAATACTCCGGAGGTACTGGTGTATGCTAAAATACACAGCGCAGTATCGATTTCAACTGCTAATTTTCAAATTAGCATTTCGCTTGGGAAACTCGGCTGCGATATCGTCATATATACGCCGAAGCTTTTCAACTGCCGCGGTTAAGAAGTTAAAATCTCCGCGAGGGAAAATAGACCAAGCCACTTGTCGGAACGTCTTCTCGACTTCTAAAAAATAGGTGGCGCGCCTGCGCCTCTCCACGCGCGCCTCGTGGTTAATGCAAAAACGAACTGACAGTTGCATTACGCGTAAGAAGCTTTCCGCGTACTTCTTTCAGACTCGTTTTCTTCTCGCTATTCATTTTCTTATTTACATGCCGCAGCCACCTCTTGTTTCAGCTGTACGCGTTTAGCGTACCACCTGAATTTCTAGCTCGCGAGACTCGAATAGACGTGCTATTCGTGTCACGATCGGGCACAAAAAAAAAGTTTACGAAGAAAAGGCAGTTTTTGGAAAATTATGTTGCGCCAGTCTACATAATTTGAGCTGCCTGCTTGCTGCGCTAGTTGAAAATTTAATAACGGACTTTATATTTTTCTCTTGCAGAATCTTTATTGTGCGAGATAAAAAAATATATAGCTTGTTTAAATGAGGCAATAAAATATTTTCCAACGTTAAATTTCTATGTTATCCTGTTTTTTTTTTATTTTATTAATCTAACCTGTACTGTTTTTTACGAATAATAAATTTTATTTATGAAACGCCGTTTTCGA
>JAXIUT010020912.1:0-14516 GCA_035586675.1 Eurytoma californica | reverse complement strand
AATAAAAAATATATTAAAATAAAAAATATATTAAAATAAAAAATATATTAAAATAAAAAATATATTAAAATAAAAAATATATTAAAATAAAAAACATATTAAAGTAAAAAATGTTTATTTTATACCTCTCCCCCCTCCCCAACCTCTATTTTCGTGGCACTTTGGATCGTCTTAGTCTCCACTCCTCTCCTCTAGGTGGGGAGCGGAGTGGGGGTTTGTTGTGACGCTCCATGGTGTCATACTAACTACTAGTGCATTTAATGCACAAGCATTTGTCGTACCTGAAAAAGGTTTAACAAAAGATGAGAAAAAAAATGGAGATTAGTCATAGATTATCGTAAATTAAATGATAAAACCATAGCAGACCCATATCTGGTGTCGGGATTTCATCAGGTGAAAATGAAGGAGTCTCATATACTTAAAACAAAATTCAGCATACAACCACTGGTGCGTTACGAGCTCAAGGTATTATTACCTTTGGATTAGCTAATGCTCCGAGAGTATTTCAGCGAATTCTAATCAACAAATTACACGGAATAGTAAGATGAATACTATATTCGAACATTTAAAAATACAAAAATTAAATTCGTACAAATTAAATTAACAGAAAGTGAAAATGTTCTTTTCTTCGCCGGGAACTGGCGAAATGTATTTTTCTTCGCTGGGAACTGGCGAAATGTATTTTTCTTCGCCGGGAACTGGCGAAATGTGCTCTTCTTCGCCGGGAAATGGCGAAACGTGTTTATCTTTGCGGGAGCTCGCGAAACGTGTTTATTTTCGCGGGGAACCTGAATCGTGCTAGTCTTCGTCGAAAAATTGAAATATAGTGCTTTTCTTCGTAAGAAGCGACGGTATTACATTTTTAGTCATTACTTTCTCTTATTCTCTCAACAACTAATTTACTCTCTCAACAATTCTTTTGAGAAATGATAATTATATTCCAATTGATGTATCAGTCTGTTAGAGTAAATAATGTATCCCTTTTCTATTTTTCAGAGACGCAAAATTTACACGGATAGACGGAAAAATAACATGTTGGGAAAACAAGAGTCTTCCCACAATAAGATTTGATGTATTGTGGGGAGCGGAGAGCAAGGCTTGGGGAAACCCAGAGAGAAAGACGCACAGTGGTCAATTATTAAAAAAAGCTGGCCAAAATTCATTTTTTTAATTTTTTCAAATCAATATTATTTTTGTACATATAAATGATTATTAAAAGACACCTTAGTTTTTTTTTAAATTTCTTTATTTACTAGTATATATAAGTTCATAATAAGACAATATATCAGTTTTAATTTAAATATAATTTGTTTATTAAGTGTTTATAAACACTTTAATATTTTACATTTATATATATCGGAGGACTCTTCCACCGTATTGGCAAAGAAAATTACTACCGCGGGAACGGTGGCGCTAGTAAAAGTGCACCCTCTCGGCGTCCATATTAGATTCTTTAACCTATTAAATATATCTGTATATATAAAAAATGGCGGCCGAGAGGATGGTGGCAGAAGAATGGATCAAATTTATGCCAACACCAACAAAAACTTTGTCATCAGACATTTTGAAACCAAATACTAAAATTTCATGGAGTTTTGAGTCGGCAGAATCTTCTGAGTTTGGCATCTCTCTGATATTGACCCGCTATTTACCGATATAGGTCCGTTATTGTTCCATTTATTGTACCTCTATTTCTCCGATATTGGACCTCCTGTTGTTCCGATATTGGCCCCCTGTTGTTCCGATATTGGACCCCTGTGATTGCGATATTGAACCCCTGTGGTTCCGATGTTGACCCCCCATTATTCCGATATTGGTCCACTTTTGTGTGGATATTCGCCCCCTGTTGTTCCGATATTGGCCCTCTATTGTTCCAATATTGGCCCCCTGTTGTTCCGATATTGAACCCCTGTTTTACCGTTATATTTTATCATTTTTGTGCGGATATTGGTTCCCTGTCGTACCGATATTGGCCCCCTGTAGCACATCCTACATGAATCCTATAGGACATCGTACAGGTAGTTTTCTTAAGGGTTTGCTCCACTAGTGGATAAAAGTGTACTAGACTTGAACAAATGCTGAATGACTCACCGGAAAATTTCAAAAAGCATTCATATAAGTAATTAAAAAATATTTAAAAAAAACTAGTGCTTTTTTCTTTCTACTGTGGAGCGTCAGCCTATCCAAGATTAAGTTAGGTCAGTTTTCCTTTTTCCTGAAAAATTTTTAAAAACAATTTTTGTATATAAAACAGCTGCTTGGAACATAAGAGTTACATTTCATTATCACGAACTTATTCCTATATTTATTTTACTAAACTTATCCGAGACTATATCGAATTATTTCTGCGTGAGCCTCTGCTTATATTTCTGAAATTTCTATCAACCGTCATTTATTTTTTTTTTTTATTTTCAAACTAGAATTTTATATTGCCACTACTTATGCGTGAATGTGTGCATATTAACGTAAGACTATTTTGTGACTTAAGTAATAATAAAGAGAAATAAGTTATTTACCGTATTTCATGAATAAGCAAAATTTCATTTCCTTAATGTATAAGCACACTCACTCTTCATGGCTCCTATTTTTTATATTTATTAACAGTTCCGTCATTTCCTGAAATCCATTCAGTTCTGAGCGCTTGCCTGTATGAGTATTTCTATTGAATAAACTACCAGTTTAAATTGGCAGAGAAAAAAAATAGAAAAATGAATCTAATTAAGTCATTAATAGAATAAGAAATAGTTTAATTTTCACACTGGAAAAATAATTGGTGTCCCGCTCACAGAAGAGAAGACAGCGGGCGACTCACCTCTCCTTCAGTGCGTGCGGGACGCTAAAATTTGCAGCTTCGTGCGCTAACGCTCGCAGTAGTCTTTTCTGCCAGTGGAACGCCAATTGTTTTTCCAGTGCAGCTCTAGCAGAATAAAAGACTCACGTATTTTTTGTAATCATATGCATTACTTTTATAAATATATTTTTAAATATTTTCACATTTTCTACATATTCTTTTTAGATTTATTCTCTGCATCTTTTTTTTATAATCGGTATTGTAAATTATCACTGGAAAAATTATTTAGCATAAAACTTTTTTTTGTTTTTTCTTTATTTTATGATAATTATTAGTAATCATACAGCTCAGCGCGATGCATAGTACCGTCAAGGGTTCCCGGATTTTCTTCTGATGCTCCTGAGCCGCTGTTCTTCTAGAGACTAGTATTTTTTTAAGTTTTTTCGAAGCTCGCAATCGGGGCATCGCCGTGACCCTTCACCGTTAGCTTTCCACTTCTGTCTTTGGGTATAAACTAAGACATTCTTTGTACTAGTATGGTTGTTTGGTTTCCGCTGAACACTTCTTCGAGGTGTATATAATATTCGTTCTCTTTTTTGGCATACATTCCAAGCACGTCGAAGACTGTTTATGAACTTGGTTTTTTGTACGAATACTGGGTGTTTCTTGCGATACTTAATATTCGATCTTTCTATGGATCATCTCCATTTCTTCGTTCAACTTTTTTATCTTCTCTCACAAGAGATATAGGATGATGAACGATTCTTAGGTATCTCGTACTTCTACTTAATCGTGAATTTTAAAGAGTTCGCGACGTCTGAGATTAGATTTTTTTTAAATATTGATAAAATTATTTATCGTACTAGTTCCTGTGATGAACACTTAAGAAGTTGATTTTGCTCCTTATATTAGGATTTCTTTTGAAGGAGAAGGAGGATGAGGAAGAGCGGAAGAAGTGCTAACAATCTTTTTGCTGACACTTCTCAAAAGGAAATTACTTCAGTGCCATTTGATACGTTTTTGATAGGTTTCCGTGCAGGTTTTCGAAAAATCTTGGGCTTGACAGTTATTAATTTTGAGTTTATTGAATCCGTCTTGGCTACTCTATCTGGACCATTACTCAGCAGTCGTGGCAACTCATTGCCCTTACGCTGCATGATGCTATAGCGTTAGTGTTTAACCGGAGTTAAACCACATTAGCTTGTTCATGATTGAGCTGTGGTTTCTCTTGTGCATCTTATAGAAGATGTAAACCACCATAAGAATTCCTAGATGGAGATTCCATGGGTTCCATGGAGCCCACTACTGAGATGGTCCCTTGATCATTCAGAGTCGGATTTTTTTGACCATTTATGTCACGCATCCTTTACCAGTGGAAAAAACTCGGTGTTCGGTCCACGATGCAACGACTGAGATCCGATGATCTCCAGGCGGGAATATGTTGCTGCTGACTTCTTTATTGAAGCAGGAGTTGGTGACGCAGATTTTATTGAATACATTGAGTAGAACCCTTGAGCGGCTTACAAAGTATAAATTTATATCTATGTTAAACTACAACTAAATGATTTTACAACAATACGTGGCGTTGGCTTTTCGCAGAATGTATTTTTGTAAACAAAGAAACAATGTATGTAACAAAAGTAAAAACATCCGTCGCCATGTTTGTTGAGCACTTGCTTCTACAATAAATTTATTAGCTACTACTAAACATATTTCATTTAAAGGGAGGAGGAATTTCTATAAAAAAATATATTACTTTTTTTGTATATTTACATGTTATTTTTGTTTAGACAAATAATACTTTTTAATTTTTTTAAATTTTTTTGCATTTTTTTTATTTTTATTTTATTTTTTTGTTTTTTTTTAAATTTTTTTTTCATTTATGTATTTTTATTAGTTATTTTTTATCCTCCCTTTTACAATTAAATAATGAAATTAAATTAAGTTAATTAAACGTCCAATAGGAATTAGACGGTTAACGAGCACAAATCAGTTGTTCATCATTTTCGAACTCGCGGCAACATTTGGGTGAATTACCGGGGACTACAGTAAAGAGCGACCCATGTACGTGGGAGATTCGCTTTTTTACTTATTATGATGATTCCCTTGAAATAGTGTAATAATTGTCATGTAAATTCCATATTAATATATACTTTACCCGTCTTAAGTAAATTAAGTTCTACTTTTATGAAAAATTTAATTTACACGAAACATTAGTCATAACACTTTTACTTACTTTTTCAGAAAATCACCCATTTAGAAAAACAGTTATTGAAAACAGTCAAAAAGTAACTAGTTTAACAAAGGGTTTAACTTTACGGTTTCTCTATATTTTAAATGTGATATATATATTCCAATCTGGTTTTTTATTTAACACGTTGAAAACAGTCAACGTTTCTTAATTTAAATACGAATTTTGCTTAACTTAATCATAATATCTAAGAAACTGCCTGGACTTCAAACCTGACTTGGTTCTCTTTTAAAGCTTGTATCTTTTATATGATAATTTGAAATCTCGGTGTGAGCATGCTTATACAGAAATGCAACGAAATTTGTGGAATCGGCGGTTGGTATGCCCAGGAGCCGTAATAACATTTAACATTTTGCAAATTTTATACGCACACATTAGCTCTCAAATAGATGTTTTTAAATGTCAAGAATTTGCTTATTACTTCGTTAAAATTGATAATATTCATTGATTTTGAATTTCTGAAATATGAGTTGGCTCACGCAATCTCTTTATTTTATCTAAATGAAGTACGTATTCTTTATTATAGCTGTTTATTTTATTAAAGTATAGTTTATTTTTATGAATAAAATCTCATGTAGGCCTTGTATTGTTCACCAAATTTCTCATTTGTCATCATTTCAAAATTTGATAAATTATTATTTTTAGGATTTACACCGATATTTGAGGGAGGATGGTGGAGTCAGGAGGGAGGGTTAATCGGGGTTAATACCATTAGTGGTTCTTATAATTATATAATTATATATATTTAAAATAATTGTTTCTAATAACCTGTTTATTTTCGCTCCCTGAGCTTCTGAAGTAGATGGTTGAGGGACTTAATCTGAACTGCTATATTGTTCACTGAAGACTAATAACAAGACCGTCGGGCAAGAGGTAAAACTTTTGTCCGGCAGACCAGAGTTAAACCTTCAAAAATTTTCAAGAGGCCTTGTTTATACTGTAAAGTCCCGGGCGTTCCCCGGTGCCCAAAATCATCTTTTTTTTTTTTTTTTTTTTTTTTACCTCGAGTGCACGTGCACTCTCGATTGTGTGCGAGTTGTTTCGCTACCGTCCATCCGCTCGGGACGTAACAGCCGGAATTATCGCCAAGTTTGAACTCAATACCCGGCATTCCGACAGATTCTCATGTCAACTTCCGTTTATTTTTCTTCCGATTATTATTTTATTAATTAATTATTAAAATCGAAATGAACCAATGTAACTCTTAAAAATTATTTTCAAAGTCATTTTTCTAGTAGGATCGACCGATACTTCTCCGGATTTAAAGTCCGATAAATACTTCAAGAGGCGATAGATACTGTGCATTGTTTCGAGCGATGGTCTGCCGGCCATCAACAACATTTAAAAAAAGCGTTATATTTAGTGCATGTGCACTCTCAGCCCAAGTCCGGGCAGCCTCCATATTGTCCCCCGAGTCCCCTAAAAAACACCGAAATTAAATATTGCCTTCAGTAAAAATACTTATTGTCCGTCAAAGGCTGGGGACCACGCGGTTTATTAAGACAAAAACCTCGTTCGCCTCGAAGGCGGTAGAGGAAGAGAAAAACGTCGCACCTTGACGAGATCTAGAGCACTCACGATAGGGGAAGCTCCTGGAAAACGTGATCCTAGACGACCACCTGGAGCAAATACCCAGAAAACGGTGCCACCGGTGGACTACAATCTAATAGCTGCTAGGACGAGCACTAGGATATGAAAATATGACGAATAACAAAATCAAAGCTTCGCCAATACCGCACGCATCATCCCAAAATTTGGTTGTATCTCTCTCTGTCTAGTTTGAGGTGTCAGGCGGTTCTAACCAATGGATAAAATAAGCCAAAGCGTAGCTGTAGCAGTCTACCCGTGTCCTTCCACGAAATTTCAGCAGACCCGAACGCACGCTACCGTGATCAATTTGTGTTATAGTACCGTTAGTACTTTGGAGTGGCGCAAAAATTAATTTGTTGCAAAAACCATACATTACAAGGGCGCTTTTAAAAGGGGGGAATATAAAATGACAATCAACGCTAGTGCTTCCACGAACAATTGGTGCTACCTGTTATAGGGCCACTATGGAGCGTCAAAATTTGACCTCCGTTGACTCTGGCAATAGTTATCGAGGCAAAGAATAGCAGTTGTATACAAGATTTTTCAACACCCTTCAAACTAGAGGTATACTGGAATGATGCGAGATATAAGACAATTCGATGAACCAGCCACTGTGACTCATACCAGAGATATAATTAGTGCTTTTCAAGTGGGTTGAATACAAAATGACCAGTTACGCTGGTGATTCATGAGCAATTGGTGATACCTGTTATAGGGCCACTATGGAGCGTGAAAATTTGACATCCGTTGATTCTGGCAATAGTTATCGAGGCAAAGAATAGCAGTTGAACAACTCAAGATTTTTCAATACCCTTAAAACTAGAGGTATACTGTCTGATGCTAGAAATAAGACCCAAATGAATGAGCTGCGAAACTAATTTTAATATTGCCCTTTTGTTGTGATTTACCGTTTACCCTTTTCCTATAGATTACAGTTAATTTATGTGTAACGTCCCGAACGTCCCCGGTGCCCTAAAATTTGTTCTATCTTCGAGTGCATGTGCACTCTCGGTTAGCGACCAGCCTTCGCGTTGCCTCGCGCTCGGACGGAAGCGATAAGGCACGCGGAGCTGTCACCCGATCGCGCGCGGCGATCAGGCATTCTTGCGTATATTGTGCTTAAAAAGAAAAATTAGAACGAGAATGTCCTCTGTTACACACTCTAGTGTAACAGAGAATATTTGTCCCTATAAGCAACTTAAAATTAACGGTAGGGAAAAGGAGACCCACGGCAACTCGGCCCGCCGCCGAGTCGCATCCGGCGCGGATCGTATGTTTTCTTAAACAAATTTTTTTTTTTTTTTTTTTGCTCTAAGCGACGATGTGGTGCGGCATGACATCCCATAACGCTACAAACACTGGGAAAGATTCCTTTTTCATTTTAATGCGCAGTTACGTCGGATGCGAAACTTTGTTCTCGAGCCTGGGTTCTCCGAACTCAGAGGCAATAATAAAGTTTCGGGTACAGGCGTTAGACGCTGATCTCAGCATCCCGCTCGCCGATAGCAACTCGGGCCGAGTTAGAAGGCGACCTGCAACTGGGTGGACATCTGCTCCTTAACCAATCGCAGGACAAGCCGTTATCGTCTGGCTCGCGCGCCGGTAGTCTGCGATAAGCTTGCTAACGGCAAAGCCACGTTGCTCCGCGATTTATTTCTAAGTCCCTTTCGAACTTAGAAATTTCTCGCCGTGTCTCAACCATCAGCGGTCATCCGTAACTGCTGTAACGTGACTGCTGTTCGGTTCGCGCCGTATGCGAGCGTTAGTTGACAGTAACTGCCGATCAGAATATAGGTGTGCGCTTCGCTGAGACCCTAGTATTTTATTTGTCTTTTAAGTCGCGTTGGCTCTATCCACCGTCAATTCATTGAAGAAATAAACTTTGTGTTTTCCTAAGTAGCAAAATCCATTGTCTTTTCATTTGGGTGTGTGTGCGAGTGTAGACCCTCCCTACGTGCCACAAACTCCGAAATTCGCATTCGCGGAGCCAACACGAAATGGTTGAACTGAAGCCTTTGGACGGGACTGGGAGGAGAACTCGATGCACTAAAGGCTGCATTGTCAGTACTTCGGATCACTATGGTACGTCGGCATGACCGAGGTCAACGGAGGCCACATTTTGACGCTCTGTATTGGTCCTACTAATATAATCCTATACATAGGGATCCAATAAGTCAGTGGTTGCATGTACAAGTTATTTACTATCTATTTTAGGGATTCCAGAAATTTGTTTATGTAAATCAGAGGAATTTTAACAGCAGATTTTCTCCATATGGTTCCCGATGCTTCGGTGACATCATGCGATAGTATATTATACTATATAACGCCTGCGATGCAGTGACTGTATTACCGCACATTAAACATTCCCATATCGGTGAAAATCTCCGATCAAGGAAAAGCAACCCATATTACATACACTTTCGGTTTCCTGGTCCCCTCTGGATAACACTATGGTAAGGTAGTCTAACAGTTGCTCCAGTTCGGGATAATCGGTTACTACTATCAACCCGAGGGGAATGAATGGACTGCGTCAGAAGGATGCTTATCCGGATATGTTCGGAGCAGTAAAGCTAGGAAGGAGTACAACAGAAATACGTACGACCTGGCATATCTCCTAGCAACAACAACGTCGGCATACGTACACCAAAATGAGTGGTATGTTATTTATTATTATTACGTATTGTTAATATAAATGATAATAATGCATGGACGCATTTTCATTTTTAACAAATAAATTGTATTTTGCATGACCAGAACCTCTGAAGAAAGAAAGCAGTTGATGGCCACAAAGACTGCGATGTGGCTACGAGAGTTCCATCTTTCCGCGGGAAGCATAATAATACGGAAAAATTAAAAAAAAATAATAGAAACCAGTACCAATCATAGAATTATTAGCTAATTCACTCCATAAGCAGATGAAATTTATCCAGAAGAAATTTCTTAATGCAGACCTGCCTCATAAGTAGATATGGAGGCACTACGGACCGTCATAACAAATTCCCACTCATCCCCCCAGAAAGAACTATGCCATTGTTCTAATGTTCCGATCAGTTCAAGCTGGCCTAAATTTAAAATTTTTTCTATATCAAATCAAGTGCACGCGCACTCTCAACCCAAGGCCGCTCAGCCTCTGGATCGCTTCCGCCAGACGAGAGCGGTAAAGTACGCGGGACTGACACCTAATCGCACACAGTGATCGGGCACGTTTTGCATACATGGATTCTTGTACATTACACTCACGGCGCCACAATTTTCCTTTTTACATTATTATGCACTTTAGCACACAATACCCTCCTTGTTCTAGTTGTGACAGTGGGTGTCACATGACAATAAGGGCGAATGAGAGAGAAACGGCGCGCGGCTACGACCGGCGAGCGCCACGACTTTGGCCCAAAAGTCCCCTCCACGCGGAGCGGCGGCGCGCTGATTGATGGAGCGTGCGGCCCAGCACCGAAAAGCCGCGGAAACCATGAAGGGCTCGCGGGTGCGGGGACAGTTTCCCTCAAAGAGAAGTTGAGGATAGTTGACAGTGGAAGTCTTAGAGAGGGGAGAGCGTTTCGCGGAGTGAGGGAGGGAGTGACTTAGAGTGCGTTGCGAGGAGTGACTGAGTGTGACTCAGCAGAGCGCGAGAGTGGTGTACGGGAGTGCACCTGGAGAAGAGATAGAGAACGGAAGGAGTGCGGACCCCGGGATAAGCTGAGGAGGGAAGCAGCCCAACGGAGCCAAGGAGCCGGCGGAGGCAGAGGCGCAGCCACGCGGATCAGCATCCCCGAGGAGGAGCATCCATCGCTGAAATTCCGTGAGTATACCGAGTCGGACCTTCGGATTCCGGGTATTCGCGATCCTGTTGAGAGAGAGTATCGGCCGCGGCGAAGTTGAGAATTTGTCGTCGCGAGTGTTAAGAGCAAGAGAGGAAGAGGGTGAGCGATTAAAAGTGAACGAATGAGAATTTCTTTTGTGCACAGTCGCAGGACAACCAGTGGGTTTTCGCGTGCCTCGCTTCGACCGAAATTTAGTACCGGCACGGAGAAGCCGTCCACGAGACGGCGACGAGCGGCTCGGGAAAAGTATCGCGCGTGCGGTGCGTGACCACCGGAAATGGCCGTTTCACGCATTTAGAGTTGAGAATGGGAGAAAAACAGCACCTCGGCTGCCGCAGTTGACTCACTGAATTTCCTCCTTGTGACCAAAACTGGCGTGGATCCTGAGGACCATTTTAGCACCATTTATCAGACTGCTCCAATAAATTGCACGATCAACGATTATAGTCCTTTTGGCCCAAAGCTGTACCGTAAAGATTATGATACAGGCCTCATCTTGCCTATACCAGGCCAAATACCTCACCTAGCACCAGGGAATCTCTTCAATGGTATCCTATAGATCAGGATCAATGAACTTGAATTGATCAATTACTTTCAACAGACCATCTTCCGAAGCTTTATGGTTTAAGTATTAGGAGATGCAATCTTTTAGAGATTATCAAAGATTTGGAAGGACAAAAAAGTTCTCAAACTTTTGGTCGAACTAAGCGAAGAAAACCTAGACCTCTAACCCGACAATGGCAATCTCTCCTTTAGTACGTAGTCAACGTATCAGGTGTTAAACCTCACTGCCAGCTTCAAAGAAACACCAAGTTTTCTCTCACCAGGATTGTCAACCCTCCAAGTCATGGATTTAGATGATATTTTGAAAATGGTTTTCTAGTACCGTATAATGAAACAAATCACCTTTAGTTTGATCTCATAGCCCTTTATTCAGCAGATATATCATGTTCTGTTATCATTCCTAATATCTGCTGAATAAAGTGCTATCAGACTAAACTAAATGCGGTTTGTATCATTATTTGATACTAGAAAACGATTCCCAACGTTTCATCGAAATCGGTGACCCGGAGGGTTGACACTGTCTTCGTCAGTTAAGAAACTGATAACTTCAATTATATCACCTATGGAATACCTGTTTCTACTAATCCATGGAATCACATGTCTTTTAGGCCAAGTACACCGGTTAAGAATAATCCAGAATATTGCTAACCTTACCGATAGCATCGTATATATCCAACTATCTCACTCGTACCTAAGAATTAGCAACATCCAACCACATTATATAAAAATAGACATAACAGTGAAAATGAAGCCAAGAATGAAGAGAGCAGACTAAGTAGGCGGCGTGACCTAGCATGAAGTGTACTAGGAAGCGCACATCGATTAAATGAATAGCCCATAATAGCCCTTAAAATTTACTTGAAGAGCGTGATTGAGGCGCCAGAAAAGGTACCAACTTAGGAATTGCTTGTTCAAGGAACCCCACTAGATATCCGGTTGAAAAAGGAGCCAACATGAAATGGTTAATGAACTGGAGCCTTTGGACAGGACTGGGAGTAGAACTTGATGCACTAAAGGCTGCATTTTCAGCACTTCGGATCACTATGGTACGTCGGCAGGACCGAGGTCAACGGAGGCCACATTTTGACGCTCCGTATTGGTCCTACTAATATACTCCTATACATAGAGACCCAATAAGTCAGTGGTTATTTATTATTATTTTAAGGATTCCCAGAAATTTGTTTATGTATTTCACATAACTTTTAACAGCAGATGTTTAGCAGCACGACGTAATAGCTGCATGGGCCAAGGACATTTTATAGCCAGTATATATAACTTACATTCGCAGACTGGCAGATACCTATAATCGTGTAACCCGTGTAACAGTATAAATAATCTCAGTTACTTGAGTCTTATTTCTCCATATGGTTCCCGATGCTTCGGTGACATCATGCGATAGTATATTAAACTATATGTATAACAGTATATATGTATAACAATGCAGTGACCGTATTACCGCACATTAAACATTCCCATATCGGTGAAAATCTCCGATCAAGGAAAAGCAACCCATATTACATACACTTTCGGTTTCCTGGTTCCCTCTGGATATAAGGCTACGGTAAGTTAGTCTACCACATACCATTGTTTCTAAACTGTTTTTACGAAAACTTTAAAAATCACTATTACGATGCTTCCTCAAGGAGGAATCAATAAGTTACAATTCTTGAAAAGGGCAGCGATCTTGTTGCTGAAACATTATAGTATACTCTTTATTCATCGCAATCCATCAATAAAAAAGTGAAGTTAATTCGTAAAGATAATTTTAAGTATACATACTGCTACTTACGATCTAGCTTTTTCTTGAAAATGAATTGTAGTTATACCTTGATTGACAATGCATTTTACGTTTATTTTTCTTCGATCCCACATCTGCCTGTAAAATGGTATAACTTTTATTATGATGTAAAAAGTTTTTATGAATTAAAAATGTTAATTTTCTTCGTTTCTTTAATATATACGTATATATGAATGTATGAATTTATATTACTCCAACAATTTCTCGAGAATAGCATGACCGATCAGTCTGAAACTCGGATGCTACAATATAATATCGCTATAAATAGCATCGCTTCATTCCACCATGAACAGCATGAAAGTCACGGTGGATAAAAATGAAACTATGAGAGAGGGAGTGTGCGAACTACCCCAATGGATTCAGTATGACGATATGAAGTTAAGTTAATACAGTGAAAATAAGCGGTGTACTTTCGAGATAATCGGTAAATACCACTCGATAGAGGCAAATTCATTTGGGTAAGATTAGTTTAACGTTTTTTTTAAACAACAATTAATATTTGATTAAGTAGCTACTTTTCTGGCAAATTATCTACTTTTATGCATTATAAATAAACTACACATTGAAACAGCGTCAACTTGACGACTACAGCACGAAGCTTCTTTTAAAGATCCTCCCAAATAAGAATCTTGTTGCTATTTCTTTGTAATAGGTGTAGCGGAAACGCAAAACTCGCACTCATTATATACAATAGTTATTTATTTATTGTGTCAAAACATATTGTTAATAATTTTACATAATTTTATGTAAACATACATAAATGAGAGGAAAAGGTTTAATACTTCGTTTGTAATAATAAATTTTGTAGAGGTACCATTATAGAGTTAAATTATACAGCAGTTAAGTAAAAGGTTATAATTAGAATAATCGTTATTTTATTTTGAATTACTTTTACAAAGTGACAAATCCATTACTTAATAAGCAACCGCATTACAGGTATATATATAAATTTTACAAAATTTGAGATAAATTGTTATACAATAATATTTTGCAGTTACAGTAAAAACAAGAATATCTATTCATTCTCAATAAAAGCAGATTTACATATTCTTCCTCTATATAGTCGCTACAGATTTAAAAAAATACATTTAATATCGAAAAAGAAAGGTTATACATTTTTATAATAAGCAACTAAAGTTTGTTATAGAGCAATTCCCCGAAGTTTCTCCGGGATCCCGAATACCCCATAAACAAATTTGATCGCGACCCGGTTTGAAAATCTGCTATTTTTCTCTCTCTCTAAACGACCCTACTCTCGCGTACGTCGGATGTTAGGCGCCAGGCATCTCTCGGTGCAACCGGGTCAGCAGGTAATCTCGTTCTCCTCGTGGCGGTTGTACTCGACCTGGCTAGCCAGCCGGAGAGCAGGTGCGGCAGGTGGCTTTCGGGAATAGAATCAGTCGAGCCTCGAACGGATAACACCAATACACTTAAACTGCAAGTTGGGAAGTAATTGGGGGCGAACACCAGGATTTAAATAAATAGAATATGGATTTATTCGAGAAGTCCCTAACTATACACGTGTGTGTGTTTCGCGATCGCGTAACGCGCGTCGCGGCGCCTCCGAGCACTCTCGCGTCCGTGAGTGAAATACCGATTATTAGATTTGTAACAGAGGTGTTTTTCACTGCGCAAGAAACAGCTCTGTTACCGCGCGAAAAGCGCGCGTAGTATTTGGCACGTGAGTATATCTATATATAC
>JAXIUT010020901.1:0-18284 GCA_035586675.1 Eurytoma californica | reverse complement strand
ATAGGATCAAGTCTTTACTTAAAACATAATATTTATCATCTACCCAGTTTGGTTAATAGTACCTCTATTTTCTTAGTCAACAATATTTTGAGTTTTGCAGATCAGTAATATTTTTGAATGACTATAAAAGTCCGTAAGTGAATTAAAAAAAGTCTTAAAAACAAAAATTCATTACGATTTATTTTACAAAGCTGTCGCGGAAGATCGCGCCCCCCACTCCTCGAGCGATCGCTCGGCGGCACGCGCTTGCCTCCCCCATCAGCGGAAGGAGCTCGGCGCGCACCCACGCGACCGCCGCCCCCGCGCGCAAGTACGAATTTCGCGGGGCCTGCGGCGCGCCGGAGAGAAAAGAAATCGCGTTGTCGGGCCGCTCCGATCTCCGCCTCGGCGGGCCGGCTCCGGGCGCATATGGTGTCCCCGCGAAGCCGCGAAGACGTTGCGCGTCGCAACAGATGGTGCGGGCATGCAGAGCGCCTCGTTGCCCCCCTCCCCCCCTCTCCCACCCGTTCCTCCTCCGCACGCGGGGCTCGTGCCTCGCCGCGATCTGAATGCGCGGCTAACGTGCCGCGCGGGCCCACGTAGATTTATGCACGCGCGCGGCAGCGCGTGCCAGCCTGTCTGTATGCACGTATATACCTGTCCGCCGTGGCGGTCTGGCGCGGGGGTGTGCGGCCCACGGTCTGTCGGCTAACTACTGCTGTACGCCGGAGTCCGCCCCGGATGCCCGCTGCGACGCGGACGGTTACCGGCGGATGACACTTTTTCGAGGTCTCCGCGTAGTGGTATTTTTTTTGCGCTTTCTTCTGGCACGGTCCTTCGGTAAAAGGGAGAAATTGAAACGTTTGATAGAGCGAGAGGTCGAGTGATTAAGAATTTGATTGCGTTGAAACTTAAAATAAATTTTCTTTGATATTAACTCCACTCTTTCTTGCGCTACTGACGTGCCCTTCAGGCTTATTTTTATAATATTATTTTTATATTATTAATTTTCTTTTTACCTGGCCTTTTTGGCAAAATTGTGATAAATGTGAAACATAATGTGACATATAATTACCTCTAAGTCTGTGATATATTTAAATCCTTGACGAAATCAAGACTGAAGTTTTGTACTGATATATTTATTTTTTCTTGAACGTGAATTTGTATATTTATTTTTTTTATATTTTATTGTATTCATTATTGTAATTTATTTTTTGCTGTGTAAGCAAATAAAGGATCAGCTATCTATCTATCTATCTATCTTTCTTTTCTATACCAATATTGCAGTCCTATTTATAGTTAAATTGGACTGGAATATTGGAGGGTAAGAAAGGAGTAAGGATGATTTTCGAGGAGAATTTTTGTTTTCACTTAATTAGGAACGTCAATCCTTCGGTAGATTCGCGTATGAAAAATTAGTGCAGTCAAGCTGCGTATACAGAAATGTTTTACTCTTTGCTTCCCCCCTACCGTCGATCTTTCACGTCGATCAAGTGTGTTTCCACAAATTTATGTTCTCTGGAGTCAATTGTATAGTATAGAGCAATGTGACCCAGCCTCGTGTATTGTCGATTGTGTTGACTATAAATACTTTCAAGTGTACGGTGCGCATGTAAGAAACGCATGAAGCGTGATAATTGACAACACAAACTAAAACGACCGTTTCTCGTAGCGCACTAACCAAGTTGGGGTCATCGAAAATTATACACCGTTTTATAGTATTTACATTCTTAAAAAATTATTATGAACGAGTTTTCCGTTTTACCCGGTACATTTAAGTATACAGCTTAATCGCATTCTTAAACATATTTTCGTTAGAAAAAAGATGTGCGTAATTAAATAAACTTATTTTTACACCTGAATTTGTTCAGATATGAGCGGATTTTTAAAATGCATGAAACCGCATTCATGTTCGATTTCACCAAAGTTAATTAAGCGTAATATACACAATCGATTAATTCGGTGACTAAAATTAATACAAAAAAAATCCACACAATATTTATTTGAACTAAATCCCCGCTAAGCAACGCATCCGTTACATAAAGGCTCGCGACGCCAAAAAACCGGGATAACCAGGTCACTACCCCCGTTCCCCGTTCCGAGAATCCGCGGGCCGCCGTGCACGCGCCTCACCGACAAAAGCGGAGCGGCCCCGGTGAATCAATTCAAAAATCACCGACAGCAGTGGCCGCTCTCTTTCCACCGGTCCTCGCGCGAGCGCCTGTACAGTTACATATAGGGAGGCGCGCGCGCGCCGAGGGTGAAAAAAAAAAGAACGAGACGAAGAGGAAGAAAAAGGCGTAGGCCGCAAATCGCGCGGCGCGCTTGCATTCGCCGAAAAAAGGCATAGGAGGAACACACATGTGGCGCGCTAACCCGACACATGCCCGCGAGTCTGTAACGAGGTGAAAGCCTAAGGGCTGCGCACAGCGCATTATGCGCGCTGCACGCGGAGGAGGAAGCGCCGACGGTCTGTACGACAATTGGCCGTTTTCCTGCCGCGCGGACCGCAGAAACAATGTGTGCGGGTTGGGTGTATAGAGAGAAACCAGGCTCGTTTATTCGGGACGGATGCGCGCCTTTTTTGACGGGGCCGAAAGGGAGTCAGCTGCTTATCGGGCATCGAAGATATCGATGCCTCGTTTGCCTTGGAGCTGGTGATTGAGCGACGTTACGCCGGCCGATTATTGGGGTTGGGATCCAAGTACAAAATCAAATTTTATGCATAAAATCGCTTGGACGGTAATTAATGTCCCTTTTGATGTGCATTCGTATAATCGCATGATGTAGTTCGTACGATTTATGCTAAAGCATGTAGTTTTGAAGGACAAGCTAATTGGAAGAATTTTTCAAATAACTTCCAAAGATATTATTGATAAGACTTATTGATTTCTTATTGATATTTGCTTTAGAATATAAGAAAACAGCTGGTTTTTCCATAATAATATTATTTATAAGCCTTTTTTCTATCTATATGAAAGACAAATTCAAATATTTTTTATAATTTTATTCTTTACGATAAGACATATTTACACATCTGAAGTTATTAAAGTACGCGTTCGTTAATGAAGTACAAGAAATAAAAAAAAAGTAAAATTGTAAAATAAAATTTACTGTAAAAAATGGTCGAGGTTGTGACACCGATAATATTTTAAGTATTGTTAAACTAATCATTGTTATAATGCGTGTTTTTTTATCACTTGAAACAACACATGGCGTGCACTGTTTTTTAATCTTGATTACTCAGATTGTGTAAATAATTTTCATTGTGAGAGATGACTGTTTGATTCAAGATTTTTTTGTGTTCACAGATGATGAATAACTGATATTCAAATACACCGTTCCAAGTATATTTATAAATCTTTGTAATAATTTATATTCTTCATGGATTTGCCTTAAATTTGTAATTCTATACTTTTGTGAACTTCTGCTTTCAAGGTAACTTTTAACACAACAGAAAATAAGGAAAATTGGATAGTACAATTTAATTCCAATGCTCTTGTGAGGGAAGAAAAATAGAACATTCTGTTTTAATAGTTCATGAAAAACAGGCAAAATTAATTTCTCAATTAAATCGAAAGCTACTTTCTTAAAAGTCAAGTACTTGGGTATTTCTAAACAAAAATCTTTATTTATCTGTGGCATAGAATCTTTGATAAAAGACGTAAGAAGAGCTTCTTGGGAAAAAAGAAGTAGCTTCTTAAGAAGTAAGAAGTAGCTTCTTGGGAAAAAAGTTATATTCCATTTATTTTTTACGTGTATATACGTACACCCCCACAAAAGATCCCAGGCGACCCAATTCCCAAGCTCCACACGAACCTCCTAGAATCGGCAGCTCGCGCGAAGGCATCAAATCCAACGGTCAAACAAAAAGTCAACGACCACCACCGCCGATCAGCGCGCGACAAGTGTTATACCCAACTCGTCGGGCGAATCTTCCGGTCGGCGCGCACGTGCACCGCGCGACACGGATGATCGGCATGAATATGCATCGTCGATCGCAGCTGCCGCGAGGCGCCCATATCCCCCGGCGGTGGTGGTGGTACCGCGCCGCCGGGACTCCCGTATATAGCTCACCTCATAATAAAGCCGCGTGTACACACTCGCGTATAAAACACGCATACGCGCGGCTCTTCGGCGCTGGCGATGCGTATCTAACGGCTCGCGGGCCTCGCGACGCCGCGAGCCCGCATTATTCGGGCCCCGCGGTGAGAATCTTAGAATTTCACGTTCCCGCCGAACGGGCCGACGCGCGTGAATTTATAACGCGCGGTCTATGAGAAAAAGGCCGGCCGCCAATTATTGGGTCTGAGAAAACTCGGGGATTTTCGATTTGCGCTTATTGGACATTTTTTTTCTTCTTCTTTAAGCGGGGGCGGGAGATAAAACTTTAACGCGGAGGATTTATTGGCGATTGTTTCGATAGGCACGGCGCCTCGTTTGATTTGGTTAAGTGATATTGTTTCTGCGCGACTCGCGCTGTATGTAGGGAGCGAGATTTATTGGCGCGGCGAAGCGATTATTCAAGGAGGTGACAAAATTTTACGGCCGGTGGTTATTGTTAATTAACGATGCTTAATGAAGACTGTTTAATACGAGAGATTGACATTAACGAAGGTAAATAATAAGTGGACCTTTTGAATTTGAATTATCATTTCTGAGAATACAATGAAATTTATATCGAAACTTGGAAAATTGAAGAAATCTGACGAAAAGACACGTGTATGATAACAAAGCTATTTATTCGGTTCTTAGTAAAGGAAGGTCGTTTTTAAGATTTACTCAGTTACGTGTAAGTTACATACGGCATTCACGTGAAAAATGTATTGAAAATGTGTTTTAACAATTGAATGAAAATCAATGGAACAATGGAAAAACTGAAGGTTGTTTTTTATTTGGTTAATTAATAGATAATAGCCTAAAAAAATGAATGAAATAATACAGACAAAACCAGTTGGGAACCAGATCCAAATTCAATCTCGAAATACTATTCGTGTGCTTGTATGCATAAGCTTACAAACTTATTCGACATCTCTATTATGATGATGTCAAAAAATATATCGATTGTTGATCAATAAAAAAACTTAAAATTAAAAGAGAAAGATTCATAAAATGTTATGAAAAATATTCAATGTTACTAGACAATAATTTACTTAGACCCTTTTTCTAAGCCTTTAAAAAAGCTAAGTAACATAAAAGAACTGCCAACTGCCCGCCGTAAAAAAAAAATTCACAAAATCCCGCGAAAAAAAAATGCAAATCGAGTGGGATTCCGAGCGACAGCTGTCGAAGCCAAGGTCGGCCGCGATACATCCGCGAGGTTCGTTCCGACGCCTCTTAGCGATCACCGCATCGCGCGGCAATAAAAATATAAATGCGCTCCGCTCGCGGCAACAAGACCCGGCCCAACAAATTCCTCGTAACCCCATCCCGACGTCCCGAGATCCACTCCCGTCCGTACACCTCGGCCCTTTTTTTTCTCTCCCTCCAACTCAGCGGTGCCTCGAATTCGTGTCAATCGCATATGCGCACGCGCCGGCGCAACGGTACCCGCCGGCGAGCGATTCGCCGTATCGGCGCTGAAATTAATCGGCGATCGATCCCCGGGCGAAAAAAATGAAGCGGCGACGGCTAGGGCCGCCTTACATGGCCGGGGCAGCTGGGGCGGCAAAAAAACGTCGCGCTCGCCGATTTCGCGTCGCATTTGGGCACGCGGTGACAAAGACCCGCGCGCGTCGTTAACGACGGCTTTGTGAGCGCGCGACGTCGCCGCTCCCGCTTTTTCTGCACTTTCGGAGTTTTAAGGAGATGAAAGTCTCGACGGGGACCCGGGCGGTACATAAACGACCACGAGATGTCAGCGGCTTTTATTGGGCCGGCCGATCGATCGGCTTTTTCGCCCGCGAGCGAGATTTAACGTGCGCCGCTTGCACGGATATGTTAACTAGCTTCTTGCCGGCGGGGACCGCTCTTTTTTCGGCTCGCCGACGGCTCGTGTAATTTCTGCACTTAGGGTTTTAGTGCTGATTTAATAATTAGCTGGCCGCTGCTTTTTTGGCGCGCCGGACACGAGTACGATCGGTATCGTACGTTTAATGGGACAGATTGTTATTCTTGCGCGATTGCAAAAAATTCCTTGCGTGTAGTGAGACTTCTTTTAGAAAGTTCATTTATTTGCTTTTCTGCTTATTGATGAGTTAATCGAAACTCTTTCAAATGCATTTAGTTAAACATTTGTAACAAATTTTATAGATTTAAACAAGACAAAATTCTTTTCCATTTATTTAAATAAATTAACTGTACTAAAAATGTAATTAGTTTTGAAAATGTATGTTAATTAATTTTAATAACAATGCTATTTGAACAATTTAAAAAATTTCTGTTTTTTCGAAGTGAAAGGTTCTTCACGAATTGAGGGGAAAAAATGAAACTGTACATTATCACTTTTATCCACTGACAAGAAACGAAGTACGCAAAAATGGCTATTGAAAGCAGCTTGGCAAGTGCTTTAATTGTTCGCTCGTAACATACGACCGAGCGTAAAAACCGGCGCGCGACGGCCGGTGCAAATGTGTAATACACGTATCGGCGCGGCTGTACTGTACTGCATTAAAAACTCTCTTCGCATTACGTCGCACTTGCCGCTCCCGATTACTTTTCAACGCGATCGGTACACCCCGTTTATTCGAATAAAAATTTGCCTCGCATGTTAAGCTTCTTGTTTTTTTATTTTTTTATTTTTAATGCACTCGCGTAATAATCTTCAATGCGAAGCCAATTTGTTCGATAATCGGGTGACAAATTATAATCGTAAAATTAACTTTATGGTTTCATCTCGTTATTTTAATGATTTTAAAATCATTAAGTGGATAATTAGTGGGTTTGTAAAAAATATACTAATCAAAATTAAATTTTCTTACAAACACGTACTTAAAGTTGTAAATCATCTAATTGCTATGAATAAGTGTACAATTTTAACACGTGGAATAAGTGACTATTATGATTATATTACATATTTAGTTAAAATATTGTTCTAACATTAAGTACCTGAAATAATTCATTGCAAGCTCTTGACCTTAAAAAAATTACTTTCTCAATGTTAGGGTAACAATTTCCCTAATAATTTTCTCCTTAGACTCTATATCTAAAAATACGAAATTATTTTAGAAAATAGGAAAAAGCATATTTTTTTAAGACTTGCAACATATTTCACGTGAAAAAACTTTTAACGTGTAGTACGTTATTATCTTCACACTTTCTACATTAATTCTCATTTACAGATTTAGCCGGTGCCCTCAAATTTTTCACATAAATGTAATATCGGACACATAAATTTTTCCGACTATCGTTCCCTCCACCGACAGGCCCAAAGTGCCCACATCTCGCGGGCGAGCATAAAACTAGCCGGCGAACAAGTGCACCGTGCGGATATATCCTCGAATCGGCGATTCCCGCGCTCAATTTGCGCTGCACCTTAGCGCGCGGGCTTTCGCGTTACGGGGGGAGCGGTGTATGAGGAAAAGTGGCCGCGCGGGGACGGCAGATGCAAGCGCGAGCGCGCAGCCTTGAAAAGCCGTTTTCTCGTCGGCGCGCTTAGCGCGTCCCTTTATTTCCAGCGAGCGTATCATTAGCCGCGGCTTGCACTCGCGTGCCCAATGCAAACGCGATTATTTATTTTTTTCCTCCTCTCTTTCCTCCGTCTTCTTTTCGCGTGTTCATTGTGAACGCCTCGCTTCTCTTTAATCCCGAGAAATTGGAGCCGCTGCTCGTTGGGCTCGGCGTTTTCTTTTGGGATTGAGGCCGAGAATTTTTTTCGCACGTGGAGCGTCGATTACTGGTAGCTAAAATATTGTTTTGAATTAGAAGTTAGAAAAGTTGGTTATTGACCCATGTTATATCAGTTTTTTAATTATTCAATTTTTTATTGGGCTCCGTATAATTATAATAATTGAAGAATACATTAGAATCAATATTTTTGAAACTCCATTCGTAGTTCTGGAGAAGTCGGCGATATAATCTATTATATACTCGTGGCGATATTTGCATAGATGTCTTTATTATGCTAATAAGGCTCTGGTGGGTGCTTACGATTACAGGCTTTTATCCGCGCCAAAATTCTATAAATAATTTGTTAAAATGGAAATCAAATGAAAGAAATTAACATCCAATTATAAGCATATCATTAAGCGTACGAACTAATTCACGGATAGACAAGGCCGGAAGTTTTACGGTGAACAGCAGTATATACATTAGCTGAATTTATTCAAGATAAGCGATGTACCTCCACGTGCGGGAAATAAATTATAGAAAAAGTTCTGTATTTGAAAGTTAAAAATATTTAAATAGTGAGATACTAGTATATTGGCATCCACTATAATATACAATTTTATCTATTTCAATTTTTCTAGAATAAAACACCTGTGTCAAATAGAATCTATAAATAAATCTAGTGGAAATATTTTTTCTCGCTTGAAATTAACAACGAATAAATTAACGGTAAGTAGCACTACAATATTATCTTATTAATAAGAAAATAATCGTATTATGTAAATAAATTCCGTATACAAAATTTACACTAAAACTAATTTCGTTTAAATTATCTAATATATAATCAACGCAACCGCAATTATATATCATAGCCAAAAAGCATCCTTTAAACTACACGCAATATCGGTGATTTTAACGGCGAGGGCAAGGATCTCGCAGCTTGGACTAGCGCAAAAACCCGCAAGATCCGCGCGATATCGCCTCGCTCCATTCCCGTATCATCGGCTCTCGACTCGGGTAAATTGCGCGAGCGAGTCAATATTTGCAAAAGTTCGCGTGCGATCGCCCGCGCTCCAGCAGAAAAAAACTGCAGCTTGCTTTTCGCGACGATAATGAATCTCGCTGTTGCGACTGCGCTCCCACCTTTTTTTCCCTCTCTCTCTCTCTCGCTGGCTCATCGTGCCGATAACGAATGATAAAATAGGTGCACGTATGCAAACGGCGCAGCTCTTGCCTTGAGTCAACAATGGCGAAGATGTGACTAGTTTGTGATATGACTTCGCGGCTATTATTGATTTTTTTTTTCTTGTCTCTTAAGCGAGGAGGAAATAACAGTTTCGCCTACTGTTGTCTGATGTTTTGCGTTTTTTATTTTACGTGCTATCGTGTCACTACAACATTATTTCTTTTCAACTCACTGAAATGTAGGAGACGCTTTTAATAATTATGTTATTGAATTTCGCCTACCCTCGGTTGATCCACAAAAACATTAGTTTTTACAATTTTTATTGTAGACATTGTACATTTTTACGCTTTTTAGTTAATTTCGAAAACTCGATGGAATAATTTGTTATCACCCTTAATCTTCCATTACATTTTTTTACAAGACTTTTCTTAAAGACTAATTTTTATTAAGATACGTAAATCACAGAGCAGTGACATCAAGGTTCCACAACACCAGACTGTCGACTTCAAGTTTACATCAGTTTGCGTCTTTTGAAGCATCAAAAAATTAGCGGGAATCGAGTATCGATACCAAGAAAGTAATACCGATTTAACAGTGAACTGGAATCGAGGTAATCGTCAATACATTCAATCAGCGGTTATCCATCCGCACGGGTGACGATAATCTCATCTGAGAACTGATCCCTGCCGCGACTGCGTCATCGCGCTAAATTCCGCGTCAAACAGAGCGCCGCTGTAGCGTCAATGCGGGTGGAAGAAGATAATATTTGCCGAAGCCGCGCGCGTCACTCCGAGGACCTTCGGCCTTCTTTTTTTGTTGTCCACCCGAGGGGCGAGAAGCGCAGTGTAACTCAATCGAGAGACAAAACGGCGGGCAACACCTGATCCGTTCGCGGCTGCGGGGCGCGTTTATGCACACACGCGCTCGGCACGCGCCGAAAAAAGGATTCGCCAATCCTCCGCTTGAGCGGCCGCCAATTTGCCACTTGGCCTGCGCCGCGCCGGCTGCCGCGCCTCGAGCGCTCGGATGCATGCACCGGCGGCTCTTTAAAAATCGCATGGGATCGGGATATAGGAGCGGGGATTAGAACGAGAGATTGGGAAAGGTGCACAACACGAAGGGAACGGGAAAATGGCTTTGAGAGAGAGTCGGAGTTTTTCTTTCAATCAGATCAGTGCACTGACGTAACGATAATATTTCGTTGGTTAGTTGGTTGTTCTATATAAGGTGACAAGTGTCTTTAATCACAAAAACGTCAGCATTAGTCTCTTCAGATCATTGTTTTCTTATAAATTTTAATACAAATATTCAAAATTTTTTTTACGTTCAATTTATACGCACACATAAGTAACATACAAGTACATACTATTCAAAACAAACAAAATTACAAAAACCTATTAGTAATGTAGTGTACGCGATAGGTATAGATATCATTAAAATGTAAGAAGTTATGAAACATGCGGTTACGCAACGTTTCAAAAAAAAAAGTAGAATGAACGCGCACAGATCCCGCAACGGATTACGAGCGACGAGTCAATTCGAGTCGTTCTTTTTTTTTCTTCATCCTTGTGTAAAACAAATTCCCCCACGTTTACAGTAACTCCCCCGAGCGCAGCTTGCGGCGAAGTCAACAACCCCCGGGCGATTACCATACAATCGGCGCGGGTATACAGCCCGGCGAAAAAAGCAGCAGCGGATCCAAAAACAATCGAATTTCGATAAAATCGTATGAAAGCTCCCCTTCACTCCGCCTTCATGCGCGCATTACATCTGCGTCTCGCGCGCACTCGAGACAATGCGCACTTTTTATCCGACCCCGAGAAAGAAAGGGGGGAATCCCCCGAGCGAAAAGGGGAAAAAAAGAGGGGGCGCGGGGACACTTTGTAAATTTTTTTCACCGAAGAAGAAAAACGAAGCGGAGAGGCGGAGGAAGAAGAGGAGGAGGAAGAAATGCGCTTCGCCTGGCATTGAGGGCTGATAGTCACCTGCCGCGCACAGGTGCCCCCTTCTGCCCCTCTCCTTTCGCCTCGTCAGCCGGGGCGCGCCTATTTAGCCTAAGAGAGTACCTTACCCTCGCGATTCACCCCGATTCCTCGGTATTGAGATTCCACGGGAGAGATAGGCCGCGCCGCGACGGGTACGACTACGCCGCTCCTCGTTACTGACCTTGGGTATGCGCGCGAGGAACGCGGCGCGGATCCTTTCGCTCTTTTTATTATCGCGGACCGCAAGAGCAGCGACTTAATGCGCGACGTATGATTACAAGCGCAGTAATTGCCCGCCGCCTGTCGTTAGTCATTAAGAGATAATTAATGTTTTTGTTAAGTTTTTCGGGCCACGACGGGCGAGGGGCTGCACGGAATTGCTTTGTAATTTTTGATCATTTTATCAGGGCATGAAATGCGTTATAAGTCCGGATGGTAGTAGATACTTATCGGAAGTCCAGTGATACGTGTAGTGATTGGGCTGATTTGATTTTGGATAAAGCTACGAGGCGCAACGAAGAATCAAAGCGCCCTGCTTTTAATTCGGCACAAATAAAATGTACTGAGGTATATCTTCATTAACCAATTTTTTTAATATACCGTTGGTCTGAAATAATATTATAGTAACAGACTAAATTCACAAAATTATAAAATAAGAATAAATAAAACTCGTGTTTCAAAAAACTACTATGGCACTGATTAAATTAATCAAAAAAATTTATTTAGATATTTATAACTAAAAACAGAATGAAATGTTACAATATGCAAATAAAAAACAGCATTAACGTACTTTTCCCCGTTGAAAAATCGTAAACAGCGTAGCGATCTCACCAAGCGTATGATTAATAGCGCTCGACACAAATTTGCGACCACCAATCATAATCGCACTTTCCATTAACCAAATTACCCTTCGATCAATCTTCCCATTCCAAAAATCATCGCCGCACCGCTGAATGAACTTCCCCGTCCGCTCCCGCCCGAGTCATCGGCGAAAACAAAAATCGCTCGCGGTTCGAATTTGCTTTCGCCCGGATTGATATCCCAACGGGGCACACCTGATTTTTCCTCGCTCGCGGCCGAAACGCGTACTCCGGGCCCCCCGGAATTATTGCGTTTGGCCCGGGTGTAATGACGGTGTGTCGTTTCGCCGGGCCGCGTGAAAGGCGCGCGTCGCGGTGTCCTTTTAAAGAATCCGGCGAAATCGTCGCAGCTGCCGTGCGCGCGACTCCGAAAAGTGAGACGCGTGAAAGCCGGACGAATTTAGCGGGGCTTCCGGGGCCCAAAGGCGCGCGCGATTTTTCCTAATTGCTGGTTTCGATGCTTAACTGCGGTGCCCGTTAACGGCGGGGGTGGTCCCCTGAAGCTTAGGGACTGTTGCCGTTGCGTTTTAGGGAGGAAGAGCAGGTAGTTGTAGAAGGCGAGGAAGGAAGCACGCGTTGCAGATGTACGCTTTAAGTTCGGGTGTCCCGTTAGGTCATGATTAAGCGAGATTGAAAGTTAACATTGAAATTATTATGGAGTGGGTTCAGTTAAAAAAGAAATATCTAGAGAATAGTTGTAAGAACAGTTTGAAAATTGTTTTGTAAAATAAAGCAAACTTACAAAAAGCAATAGAAATAATTTTGTTTTAACAATGATATTGAATTATTTTATTGATTAATAGATTACGTTAGTCAGATGTTTTAATTGCATAATTTGTATATATGTCCATTATGGAAATTGGGCATGCCTCCATCTAATGAGACCTAACTCGGTCCGAACAAGTCATGGATTAACTTGCGGTTAATTATTATGTTTCAAATTAATAATTTCAGAATATACCTGGAGAATAAAAAAAGAGCGATCTCGACGAACCAAGTAAGTTTATTTTTCTGCCTACGTTTCAATAATTTTTCCTATTATCTTCATCAGGGCTTTTTTAAAAAATAAATCTAACAAAAAAGCCCTGATGAAGATAATAGGAAAAATTATCGAAACGTTGGCAGAAAAATAAACTCACTTGGTTCGTCGAGATCGCTCTTTTTTTATACTCCTTTAACGAACGTTCGAATCAACTACACTCAAATCAGAATATACCTACCAGGAAAATATTACGACTTCCCTTATTCAGCGTAGATATAAATGGTTCGAAGATAATCCTAATTTTATTTTTTATCTTTCGATTTAAAAAAAAATTTATATTTGTTCCTTACGAATACTCATTTTTTAGAATCTATTTGTAGTCTTTTTGTACGTATTATAAGAATCGAAAACTTCCTATCTTCAAAACAAATGAGACACATGCCCGGGCCACGATACACCAAAAATAATGAGTTCAACTTAAAAATGTTCAAATCAAACTTCTACAATCGTAATATCTCGAAAAAATGTTTTCATCGCGATTACGAAGCTTCCTCTGTACGAGGAAGCAACAACAAAACTCCTTACGATAGGTACAATTATACAGGCCGATCGGCGTAACGCCAGAGCCCGATGCACATGTCGCTTGGCCCCTTTTACGGGCCGTCGTGCCAGAGCAAACACACGTGGCGCGCGCGCGCTGGGCGTCGCGATTCGTATCACGTCGGCGCGCGGCCGCTATTATCGTCGTAACCGAATCCCGCGTGCCTCGCGTGACGATCGCCGCCGCGGATAAATTTCCCCGGCGCGCAAACAGCCTCGCGGACCGCGGCTTTTTAAGTGTATACAGGCCTCATTAGTCATTCGCGCCGGGGATCGATGCGCCACCCCGAGTTTAATGAGGCCGATACGTCAGCGTGTCGCGACGATGAAATTTCGCAGATGGGTTGTTGTTTTTTACGAGAAGCGCGATTATACGAAATGTGTCAATTGCACTTTTTTTTGTTGCTTCGCGAAGTTTTAAGAGGGGGTATGGCGAGTGGGTGTACTGTTGAGGAGGTTGTAGGATGGATTTTTTTTTACTGGTGCGGTGAGTGACAATGTGTGCGATAGATAAGATCAAGGTATTAAACGAGTCGTCATTTCGTAACAATCAGAAGAATCTACGTTTTGTGTTTGCTTATCATTGATAATAATATGTTACTGCCGCTGGAGATTAGAAACGAAACCTTTTGAAAAAAAAAGATTGTAAGACAAGAATTTATATCGTACTAATGATATAACAGGAATGTTTTCTTTCATTCAAAAAATAAGGCTTAAATTGTAGCTATTAAAAATGTGAAAAATCTATTCGCGCATAAACTTTAAATTCGTCACTTCACCTACAACCGCCCAAAGCTACATCCGGAACTTTTAATTTTTACGACAACATCCACGTGACGCTCTTTTCTGACAGTTTTCTCCAAACGAATTCATGCCCTCATCCAATTCCTCGTGGCTATACACACCTGCATTGTACATCGAGTCCTGTTTCTAAACCGTAAAATGTCGAGCACGTGCGTCCCGCGGAAACCTTAATTGCCTATATGTATACGACATATTTTTCTCTATTCACTCGCGATGACGATCCAAACGTCTCGGTTTGACCGTTTGAGCAGTGCACGTGCAGTCACCTGTGCGATTAATTTTTTCGAGTTTATCGGAATATGAGGGACCTGTGTTTAGATTACACCTGCGTTGGTATGTAAACGCCGCGTACTTGGACGCATTCAAAATTGAAACGATCTTTTAAACGTAGGTCGCTCCTCGTAAAACCGCGTTTACGAGCTGCCCGAATCGAGTTTCGATGAGTTATAAGAGCCATAAAATCGCATTTTTGGGAGCGAGCTGAGGTTTCCAAAAATTAAGATAATCTTTTAGTGCGGATCGTACCGTTGAGCCGTGTTTTTCGGGACTAAGTTTAAATAATATTATACTTACTCGCTCGAAAGCATTCAATTACCAAAGTTATCATTATGAATTGACTGATATTTTTTAATTAAGCGAACGCTATCTCGCCTCTCCATCGATTAAAAAAATCAGCTCCCTTACACCCATAATTGATCCACGCTAGCTTGTAAAACTTTACGATCTGATTGGAGAAATAACCACAATTTTAAACCGCTCTTACGCTCCTTAATTAAACCATTCATTTTATTCATCAGCCTGATCAAACAAATTATAAAATTTCGTATTAAAAGAAAAATGAAGCATGCAGGAGCGATTCATCAGGAATGACAAAGACGTTCAAACTCTAAACCAGGTGTACGCTCGCAGCGTCCGAAAATCCATCAATAACTCAAAACCGAGAAGCACAGCGCCGGGCCGGAGTCGATAATCGTCGCGCGCATAAATAAGGAGGAGCGCGCGGGGAAATTAATTAGCTCTTAAAAATCGCGTACACGCGCGCGCTCGCGCAAGCTGCACCTTCTCGCGCCCGATTTCACCGGCAATTAACGTGCCCCGCGTTTTACGCACGTCGGGCTCCTTTTGTGTCGCCACGCGATTAAAAAAAGGGGGAGAGGGGGGGAACAATCCGCGGCGCGCGAGTTTCCAGTTTTTCTCTCGTCGAGTGCAGGGCACAGCTGATGTCGGGACGGGGTCAATTGTCTTCCTGGAATTTGAATTTATTGGAGCATTGTCGGCGAGGAGGGAGTGTGACAGTGAAGGTAATTTCGACAAAGTGGGTATGAAGAAGATAAAGGCTGCTTGGACGGTTGTTGAGCTCGGGATTTATGTACCGAGTCGGCTGGAGACGGTTATTGAGCCTTGCGGACAAAGCGAGAGTTACATCGCTGTCGGCATTTTGTGAATTCTTCTTCGTATACTTAAGATATTTAAGAGATATTACAACTTTTGTATTATTTTTGTTTCTTTAAACAAACATTAAGATGCGAAAAATAGATCAAAACATAACGCTTTCAACTACTTTTAAATAAGTAAATGCTGTCACTTTATAATAAATACGAAATTAACTATTAATTACTTAATAAACAGTAATTATTTTAGTAGTTAATTCTTTCAAATACAACCACTAAAAATTGTTAAATTAAGAATCTTTCATAAAAAATTACAACTAATGATCTGTTGTCCAAGTATTGGAAAATCAATTGTAATCAGAAGGAATAGTCAGTACCTAGTTAGATTTTATCGTCTTTTTTTTATCGCCGTTTTAATGATATTCAAGTTTTTGACGAGAACAAGTGCTTTCATGGAAATATCGTTGTTTGTATTTCGCACTATTAACCACTTGGCTATTTTCCACGCTCCAAGCATGGGGCTCGCACATGCTAGGTTGGACAGGTACGCTTTACCTACTCTCGGCGCATCGTGCGTTGGATTTGCCGTTAAGCCGATCGGGTGACGATTAAACGCCGAGCCGAGGGAATCGGAAGGCTCATAATGCACCTGCTTTTTCCTCGGCCCATAAAAGCCACTCTCCGGGCGCCGAGAGGTTTGTTTCTGTTTGCCCGATGACTACCGCTTCTCTCCCTCTACACTCCGTTAGAGAATCGACTCATCATCGCGAAATATTTGTGGCGCGCGCCGACCGATTGATTCGTGGCTGCGTTTAAATTGGATAATTTTAAATTTAAGTGTTATACGCGAGTCAAAAATTCGCCCAGAAATTACATGAAATTGAACTTGTCGCCGAGGCTTTCTCCGTAATGCGCCCATAATATTAATTAACATGCAAATTTGCCAATAAAGAACGATTCGAAGCGCGTAGCTTTTGCGGGCGCTCATTGTGAAAGCACATTATTACAGCGACCGATTGGACATTTTCTCTTAAATCGCGAGCAACACTGTTTGTATTTAGTTCATAAATTTTTACGCATATCTTTAAAACATGCAAAAATTAACTGCACTATATTTGCCAATACTTTTTTTTATCGCCGTTACAAAGTATTTAACAACTGCTCCGAATATGCATATATATTTTACAATTACAGTCCTTTGATATTTACGAATACGAAGATTTTTAAAAGTCGTTCATATTAAAATACACTTCTTCGGTAGCTATGTGATATCGGATTAAAAATAAAAGAAATTATTTGTAACACATGATAATTATGACAAGAAAAAATAAAGAACACTACTGCATCCACGCGATAATTACTATTTGCAAGTGAACCTAGGAATACTCCTGAAAAAATGTGTACCACCTGAAAAAACACTGACCGAGGGAAAATCGGAATTCGGGACCACGTCGCTTATCACGTGCACACGCATTACCCGCCTATTAGCAAGCGCTAAGAAATTGCCGTAAGTGCCGACGCGTGCAGGCCCCGTCCCCGATAAACTCCCGGCCAATATCTCGGAGCTCTCGCGCATGCGCGGGGCCTCCCGTAAGACCTCCGCGTAATGAAGTCTTTCGGCGCTTAACTGCTTTAAAATGGAATTCAAACGTGCTATCGTAACTCTAAATTGCACCTTATCAACGGCGCGCGCGCGCGTTTCCTCGCAAAAATCCCAATACCCGTGCGCCCGCGCACCTTGAAATTTGCATTAATCGAATTACGACGCTAATAACCGGTCGTCCGCCGAAAGTCGTATCGCCGTCGATTAGAGGCATCGGCGCGCCGAAAAACCGGCTGCCCGTCTGCCGCGTTTCGCTTATACATAAGCGCGTAACCGAGCGCCTCGCAGGAGAGGACGAATCCTGTGATTTTCTTTTTATTCTGCGGTTGGTCGCGGATGCGAGTTTCGCTTGCGCGAGATGGCGACAAGCACTCCCGATCTCTCGGGAGGGATGCCCCGGTGTGCACCGGCGGGAGCGTACCCGGCTGTAATTAAAGCGAGATAATGTGAGTTATGGCTTCGTTTTTAATTGCTAAGATTGTGCGATATGTATTTATGACGCGCGGAGGGTCAAATAATTGACCATGAGCGCGTAGTCATAAAAATGAGCCGATTCAAGCAGTATGATTCCAAATATCGCTTCCTTTGCTTAATTTTTGGCGCAGTAGAGATTATAGTTATTTAATTTTATTTATGTAAAGAAACATTTATTTATTTATATTAACTTTCTGTGTGTTTATTTGATCCTTTGTGCCATACAGTTTATATATTGAAAAAGTCTCGATTAAAATGGAAATAAAAATAAAATAGTAAGGGGTTGTAATACAATAACCATATCGAAATTTATTTTACTTTAAATGCTTTGCTTGATCGAGCCCATTTCTTTAAAATTGCATTTAAAAGTGATTTTTTTTTTCTTTTCATAGTTCTAGCTCTTCGATGACCTATCACGTCCACCGCCTGACCATTTTTTTAAGCGGTCCCGATCATCAGCTGTCAGGCCATTATTTTTTAAGATATAAAAAAAAGTTCTGAAAATTTAATATATGTTTGATAGTCCACAAAAGTTTTAAAGTATTAAAATAAAATATTATCGTACAAAATATTATCGTGCAATCAAAATTATTAAAAATTATAAGTAAAAATTGTTTTTTAGGAAAAAATGCACCGCTAAATATAAATCAACT
>JAXIUT010020860.1:0-18291 GCA_035586675.1 Eurytoma californica | reverse complement strand
TCTTATCGTCTTAGTATTGCTGAGTACTTACTTGTACAGTGGGTAGTCAACAGCGACGACGATTTTGAGCTTCAGGATAGTCAGGGGGGTTTCCAGAGTCTCCTTTCCTCTTTCTTCCGCGGGCACTAGAAATTTCACAAAGTAAGACAAATCTTTGTTGAAAAATGTTGGCTCATCGATTATGGTAAAAGGTATCCATACCAAAGGCAGATCTGAGTTTCAAATCTTCCTGCTCAGTTTTCTTCTTTTCTTCTTTGTCTTCAGAGGATTGTACTTCAGGTTCTTTCCATTACTCCTCAGGAGCAGATTTGACAATGTGAACAACTGAACCAGGAGCGATAACACCATCCAAAAAATTTTTTAAAGAGTAAAGTAAAAGAAGGTTTTGTCTAAATTTGATAATTTTTTCAAATATTTAAGTTATTTCTTCTTTGAATTAAAATACAAAATAGTTCTCATGTAATAAAATAAAAAAATAAAAAAAACATACTATAAAAAAGGACCAAGTTCCTTGCTGTGTTTACAATGTTGTTTTATATGACATGCAGCTTGGTTCATTGCCGATTTTATCTGATCTGTATATCATAAAATAAAATGACAGATGTGGTAATGAAACGATTTGTATATCACAAAATGGCATGAAAAAAATGGCAGTGGTCCAATCTACTTATTATGAAATGATCTCTGATTCTTCTACGTTACAAAAAGATATAAAAAAATAACATGACAAATCTTTCTTTATGTAAAGAAAGGTGCCGATCTGTGGCATCATTTTGAGGTCATTTTATGATAACCTTCTTCTCACTTAAGATACCTAATTCATCGACAAAACAAAACAGTAATTTACTTACGTAGTAAACATCCCTTTTTTCTTCATCGTACTGGGCCAACAAAGTCGACAATTGCTCTTCATCATCGTAAAAGGTCGGTTTTCCTAAAATTAAACAGTTCTTATTTAAAATATACCTTTAATTTAGTGCTGGTTTTCCGAAACTTACATATTCGACTTCAGTGAGGGTCTGTCCTTTTTCTTCGTCCGACTTCACAACGTAGACAAGTACGTTGTCCTCCATGACTTGTCGTATACTCTGTTTCAGGTTCAAATTGTACTGCTTACCGTCAACTTCGACCTTCACGTAGCGAATTTTAGGCTTGAAATCGCGCAGCTGCAATTGAACGATTAAATCATTTTTAGAAAGTGGAAATGGCAATAAACCAGAATCCATTTGAAAATAGGCGTCAGCCGTATTCAGTCGTAATCACCGAAGTAAGAAATACGTTTGAATAAAACATAAAAAGTTCTGAGCTTGGGTGTCTCATTTTTTTCTGGAAAAGAGTGAAGCAATAGTGAAACAGCACTGATCATGCTGGAAATTTTCCAGTTTTTTCCATCGATGAATGGATTTTTCCAATATTTTAAATTAATGGACCGCTCGAGAAGTGGTCATCAAATGAGTGATTAATCATTGTATTGATAGGAGAAAACTGGACAATTTGTAATTATTATTTTCTGAATTTAACCGTTTTCAGCGGATTCTGAATTAGCGTTCTATTTAACAACAAATTTTTTAATTAGATTACCTAACTTTGTTATTGTAATTGAAAATTTAAATATTATTAACTTTACTGAAAAGGAGAAAAGAATGAAAAGTTACTCGTTTTCGATGATTTACAGAAAAATAGAAAATATTTACCACAGCGCACTGAGCAGCACCGAATTGCCCGCTGAAGACGAATTCCCTAAGTACTTCCAATTATCTCTGCGGGAGTTTATATACTTTTTTTCGCCACTGACGGACTCTACAATGTTTAAACATCTGATTAGTTTCTGAACGTTATTATGGAGAGTCAGAAATACTATTTGACATGGCACTGTTGGCCAAAACAACACTTTGACTTTCGACGATCCAAAATATGAATTTTTAATTTAATAAAAAAGCCCTGATGAAGATGTTATACCATACAACATCGAAACGTCGGCACTGTTAAATTCTAAATAAACAGTATTTTATTGTTTCGTCGAGATGGCATCGTTTTATTTCCTAATCTGATAAAACACTAGTGCATTTTTAAGTGGCAGGAAAAAAACACTTGGCATTCATAAATCTCTCAAAGCATTCGTTTGATATTCACATAGTTTTGGATACAACATCCAAATATTGCGTGATGGGTGCATGCGATGACTGATTGCGATTGGATTGTTTACCTAATCTGACGATATTCACGGAGGTCATATGAGGTCAATATAAACATTTTCGCACTGATTCCCAAAACAAATTCAAATCACGAGCGCACAAAAATTATATCAGATATGTGATTTTGAGATTAGAGTGTTGTAATAAGACATTTAAATGCAAAATGTTAATAAAGTTGCTAAATGAATTGCAGATTTCATTTGGCAGGATTAAGAAAAATGTAAGTTATTATCCATTTGAGTCAAATTTTGTTTGCCTTTTTTATTTTCTTTTTATTTTTGACCAGGAAAGTTAAAGCAAATTATCTATAATCTCTGGTTATAAAACTAATTGCTCTATGTCATGAATTTTTAGCTTATATATTATAGAAAAAAGGACGTTTCAATTTTCTGGCGAAAACTAGCTTATTTCAGGCTCTCCGGGAAGAAAAGCACATATTGCAAGATTCCTGCGAAAAAAGAACCTTTCGGGAAGACGCGAGATTTGCTTTTCTTTCTGGGAAAACTCCAAAATGTGCGTTTCTTTGAAGGGCATCACGAAATGTGCTCTTTTTCCTGGGAAACCCCCATAATGTGCTTTTCTTCGCGACAAAACTACCAAATGTGCTTTTCTTCGCCATAAAACTACCAAGTGTGCTTCTCTTCGCAACAAAGCTACGAAAAGCTTTTCTTTGAGACGAAACTACCAAATGTGCTTTTCTTCGCGGCAAATCTTTAAAAAGTGCTTTTTTCCTGGCAGATGTGAATTGTGCTACTTTTCGTTGGAAGGCACTGATGTGCTTTTCTCCGTTGGGAAAAAGTAAAATGTGATCTCTTCGTTAGGGGCGACGACATATAAGTCTGTCTCTTTTTTTTATGGTAAAATACAATATTTTCAGAAGATCGACTTTGTAGTAAAATATTGCGCTAGTAAGACTAGTGAAAACTTAAACATAAACTCGCAGTATAACGAATACTTGACTTATAAGGTCAGTGATTGCTTCGGAAATGTGACTAAATTGACAAATGTGAAGCACGAAAGAAAGCATCACATTAACGAAAATTTGCTCTCTTCAATTTAATAAGAGTAATTGCATTTTTCCAAATAAGAAAAATCTTCAAATTAATATTACTGCCTTTTAATCTTGCTATAAATCAATAACATGGCTAGCCGCGTGTTGAATTATGACACGGCTAGCCAGCTAGAAGAACTTTCTCCCCTTTAACATAATCATAATTCCTCTGACTATATTTAGCACCAGCGTATTCATTTATGTTCTCAATTTGCAGCATCATAATTTAAATTGTTTACAATATTCTTTCCATTTTACACTATTCTAATTTGAGGAAGATAACTATGTGGGTCACGTGATTAGGTCCCATTTTAGGTCTCATAGATGTAGAGTCATTTTATCTCAATCTTTCGATACGCCAATCGATTTTTTCATCCCCTCCACGGTCGAGCACAGAGTGGATCATTAATACGATCGCACGCTAGTGATAGACATAGGCTATGAATCACACGTTCACATCAGAATCAACAAAATCATGAATAGATTAGCTTCATCATTTCTTCAAGAGAGAACAGATTCACGTTGAACTGTTGAAAATCAAATTTTTTTTTGCATCATAATCCAAAGTTCAAGCGAGCGGGTTAATTAAAAAAGAAATAACGAGTGCGGACCCGGGCGTGCGCCCAGCCGAGAGGCTAATTGCCCGTTGGTATATCCGCGGGTCGCTTCGCACGCGCCATCAACTTTTATCCCCGTCCCTTTGTTCCGCGCGCTCGGCTGCGAGGCAGAAGTTTCCAGCCCTGGGAAATCGAGTATACGGCCGGCTGTTACGCGCTTTTCAAAGCGGCGAGGTTTATTTTCACTGCTTTCACTAGGAATCGCGTGATTTTTTTGTTTGTTAAATACAGCTATATTTATGTTAATTTTTTGTTTAACTTTGAGCACTTCTGCAGGTGTGACAGGACGGAGGATTCGAGGAAAAGTGAACGCGTGGAGATTGTCGATTTAAAAAAATTGTTTTGTTTGCTTTGCGTTGAATAATCGCGGCGCCGAGGTGTGAAAACATTTTTGAGAATATAAATAGCGTTTTTACGATGAAATCGACTTTTTAACCGGTTAGCTGCGACGTCAGATCGTACGACATCGTCTATTTCAAGTTTTGTTATTGATTATTTTTTTGAAATTTTTTTTAATTGGGTTAAAAGTATTTGTAGACTTACATGGAGAGTGTAAGGAATTTGAATGAATTTTCAACTTTTTGTGCGAAAATATGAAAAAAGTAAATATTCGTGTCTAATGCTCAAAATTGTCGACGCAGGTGGTCCCAGCTGACGTGCATCTTTCACTAAAATAATGAAGAAACTCGTTTTAGATATAAATCAATAAATAATAGAATATTTGTAAAAATAACGAAAATTTAATTCTTGATTGAGTATTTAAAAGTTTAAAAATAATATATAGATTTCCTTTTCCTTCCTTTTTGAATGAAAAAAAAAAAAAATTTTTGAATAGAAAATAAAGTTGCTTGGTAGAAATTATTGGCCTTTTGACCAACGATTGGGCAATAAACTTGCTAAATAAATCACATTGGCCAATGGCTTCCTAACCGCTGGTAGACGTTTCTATCAGGTTTAACTAAAAAATAGTTATTTTTTTAAACTTAGCACGTAAATTTATACTTTAAATTTCTAAACTAATTATTACTATTTAAATAATAAAATATGAATTAAATATTCAAAAAAATTAAATAAAAGGTAATAAACAAATTAAATTTTTATTTCCGTTTCCTTAAAAAAAAATCGCTGATCTATCCTTAATAGTATTGAACTAACTTTTTCGAAAAACAGTGGGAGAGAAGAGGATTACAGAACAGAATGATACCAGTAAATTGGCGAAGGTATGTGGTCGTTCTTGAGTCCACAAGAACGCGAAATCCCGTCGTACCGTACCGTCGTAGCGCACAGCACCCGGCCACGGACGACGAGTTTTTCGATCCACGGATCGCAGCCTATGCCATCCTTCTTGTCTCTCTCGAATCGGCCTGGTGACAGTATTGCGTAATCGATGCTTTAGAAATGATGCGCCAGCTGCTTTGAGCCAAAAAAGGCGAAAAAGATAATTTACGCGCTTTCGATAAAAAATTATTTCCTGCGGTCACGCGGCATACATTTCATTTACTGTGTTTTGTAGAATAAAATTTAAATATATTTAATTTTGTTATTTGAAAAATACAATATTTTATTATATCTGTATTTTTATTTTTTAAAGTTATTACGGGTAAAAACTCTTTGAATATGAATTATAATTTCATAATAGAACAGAAAGGTGAATTTACGGTAACACTTAAATATAACAAAATCTAATAAAATTTCAAATAATTGAATAGAAAACATATATTGTAAATAAGTTTAGAACCAATTTAGTGTGAATTATAAAAGAGGATAAAAATTTATTGGGCATTGTTGCTTGAAATATCATATTCCCAATTTTAATTTGCATTCGCGCGATTATTATATTGAGTGTCATATTTTATTTCACTGGATGATTTAATTATGTAAATTTTTTTTATTATGATGGTTGCAAATTGTTAAATTTTTTCAAAATTTTTTAAAAGCTAAAAATAAACGCTCTGAAAATATTTCTACATAATTTTTTGGAATGCATCCTGATGATATTTTTATAAGAATCTCCTAGAAGACACGGGTTAAGGATTAGATTTGAAAATTATTTTAGAATATATTCTGCACGAAATTTTTTCAGGTGTGTCTTGGGCGAAAAGAATATTAGGTAATTGTAAAAATTACCCTCATTTTTTACGAAAAAAAAAGAATCTACATTGTAATATGGTAATTTTAATACCAAAGGACTAACTTGGTAAAAAATAACCTGCAATTACTTAAAGCTATCTGACAAATAAATTTCGACTTATATGAATAATTTAGTGTGGTCATTTGAGTCCAAGATCACTGTCTCTATAATTTATTTTGTTTAAAGTATTCTGTGGCTTACCGACAAAAAAAGCATAATTCCAAATTTTACGTTTTCCAGATATTTGAATTTTTAATTTCGTAGTGCATTTGCCGAGACAACTTAAGTCATTTTGCAGGAACAAACAAAAAATGTAGCTATGCCCTTTTGCCGGGTACATTGAAGTTCCACATAGCTAGAAATTTTTTCGGTAACCTTTTGGTCAAATTAACTTGTCCAAAAAAGGATTATCCTTGATCTTAGAATTGCAATCCATGCTTATCTTAATTAAAAAAAATGGAGTTATGTCCTTTTGCCGGGAAAAAAACCTTTGCGATTAGAAGATGTTCAAAATATTTAGCAAAAATCGATATTATTCCTTGAGGAAGCTTTTTTTTTATAAATTGGTTCTACACACCCCGCGTCAATTCAATAAACGTAACCGACATTTAACGAAACGACGCTAAAAAGAAACATCATCACAAACAAATTCGCAACACCAACAACAAGCATTAGTCGACAACACACATAAATTTAACGCAAGCCTCATTGTCATTCCGAGAGCAGCTTAAGTGGCCTCATTGCGATGCGGCGTAATGCGAGACAAAGTAGCCGCGAAGTAATCCAACATAAATTCTCGGAAGGAGAAATGGATCCAGCTTTTTCATCCGCTCTATCGGTGGTAGCTATATATAGCTACACTCGAGGAGGGTGAAAAACTTTTTTAATCTGCCGTTTGTGGGCTCGGAGAAATTTGCCCGGTGCTCACGATTCCTCCAGACACCGGGGCGACATTAATTAAAACGAACTCACGCGCTCATAGATGAGGAGTCCGCATTGTTTCGGAGCTTCAGTTATTATTTGCACGCGCGAAATCGTGTAATTAGATTTGAAGTTTCAAAAGGAAGTATCAATTCTTGTAATCTTTTTTTCCTTTAAAACTAATTTGTAACGTTTCATATTAATTGTAGGGCAGTTTAGTAACATTAATTAGTAAAATAATAAGAAAGGATATTACAATTATTAATGAAGTTTTAATGGATGAATTAATAATATACCTTCACGAAGAATTAAAATATACAGGGTGTCCCATTTTATATTACGCACCTGAATACCTCGTCAGTAGAACCATCAGTTCTTAAACTTTCAAGATAAAACTCGTTTGTGCCCAAGTGAGCCATAAGCAAGTGACGTTAGCTTTAACCACGACCTTCTATTTGAAAGTCATTTTGTGTATTTTAAACAAGAACTCTGATTTTTAACTTCAAATTCTGAAATTGTAAGTAATCTTTAAGTTGATCTTGATGACAGAATCCATATAAAAAAGAAATCTTCTTATCTTAATCTTCTGCTTTTTCTTCTTCTTCTTCTTCTTCTTCTTCTTCTGCTTCTTCTTCTTCTTCTTCTGCTTCTTTTTCTGCTTCTTTTTTTCTGCTTCTTTTTCTGCTTCTTCTTCTGCTTCTTTTTCTGCTTCTTCTTCTTCAGCTTCTTCTTCTGCTTCTTCTTCTGCTTCTTCTTTTTCTTCTTCTTCTTCTTCTTCTTCTTCTTCTTCTTATCTTCTTACCCTTTTATCTTTTTTTTTCGTCTACTTTCTTTTGATTTAACAACTTTAATTCTAAGAATAAAATAAGGGTAGCCACATTCATTTACAACACTCATTTCTTTGTATGACATGATTTTGATAATAAAAGCCAAGGTCAAATTTAAGGTAACTGATCTACTGTCTGTGACCAAACAATTTTTCTCTGGAAATTTTTCATATAATAAAAATCACATGTGCGCATTTTGAAGATCTTAAGTGTACATTCAATCAAAATGACACACTTCAAAGTCAACGCGTGAAAGAAATGATTTTAAAAAAAAGTAATTTATTACTTTTAGTAAAAAATTAAAATTAAAATGCATCTTTAAAAATGTAGCCATTTGTTTTGGACGGTAAATCAATGAAATTGGCATCAAAAAACCTCAAAAAATCCTCCGCTCGCACGTCAGAGCGAGCTTACTAGGACAGATGACGCGAGGACTGCCTGACGTTCGAACATTTCCTAAGAATTTTTGTTTACTCAAGGATCTAACTGCGAGATATTGATGACCGCGAATCGATGGAGACTGCCTGCGCTCCACTTCACACATACTACCGGCGGAGGTAAAGGTGAGCGGAAATTTTACGGTTCGTCGAGCGGTGTCGCTTGTTTCTTGTCGTTTAGGAACATGCGACGAGCAGTGAGAGGATGTTGGAAAAGAAGGGAGAAAATCAGTGGAAAATATGTTGGTGATGAAAACTTCATGATGGAGATGATTCCATGATTGGATTGGATTCTTAATGAAGTTTGTTCATAATTATTAATATAAACCAGTGCTCCAGTTCTGGCTTTCTTCTGAATACAACAAGGAGAAAGAACAGTTTGCCCGGAGAAGAAATATCAACGGAAACTTGGAAATGGATTTGGTTACTTGCATTAAAGTATAATGGTCCTATTATTGTTGGAAATCATCATTTTGTCTCTAGTAATGATTGAAAATGTATCCTTTAATAATACTTCGAGTTACTGAGACTCCACGGAAACTTCATATCTTCTTTCTTTTCTTCATGTGAAGTTTTCTTCCGATTAATTAAGAATAGCATTTGAGCTGAAGGCTTTCGATTACTCGAACTTTTTAGACTACCCAAAAATCCACAAGTCTGACTTAATCCGAGCCCTATCCCAACTGGACATAGTAGTATAACTTATTTCGGAGTTAACATTTTCTCGAATTGATTTCCGAATCATTGTCTTCTTCAATCATTTTCTCCATCGCATATCGAAGTTAGCAGCTTCTTATCCTCGCAACTATAGACTGTATAATGTCATTAATTACTGAACATAATATGGTAATGTACATACGTATTATAGCGGTACTTGTAAAAGGACGTGAAGTCTATACTTTGGAAATAAAAATATATATATATACTGAACATAATATGGTACTAAAAATTAAATGAGAAAAATATCAGTTAAATTCTTGCAATGAAAAAATAACAAGTAAATAATTGTTCAATAAAATTAAAGGTTTTAAACTCTGTTACAATAAATGCTACAGAAAGTGCGAGGTCGATGGCGTGCGAATAAATCGATTATTTATTTTATACAGCATATTTATTTTATTCTCATTTTAATATTTATGCAAATAAATCTTTAAAAAATAAAAAAAAAATAATTGCTCGATTGAACGTTTACAAGTTTACGAAAATAATTTTTCAAATAAATGTTTGAATGCACAGCAACGATGCTGTTTTAATGTTCTTTATGAACACCTGTTTACCTAGTTTATTTTCCTTGACAGAATTCGTGTTTTGCTTCTGAACTTTTAAATAAGATTTGTATTTAACGACGGTCCTAAATCAAATTGGCTTACGAGAGATGACTATTAAAGCAATCTGCTTCACCCAGACATAAAATAAACCACAATTTAGATAAAAAATAACAAAGTCGATTCTATTGATTACATTTTGCTTCCTCAAAGAGTAACGGTGTAACGGTGAAAGTGTTCAAACCCGAATTTTTTTTTTTATTCTTAGTAAAAATGGAGTGAAGACGCTACATTACGATTACAATCCTGCAATTATGAAATACTGAATTAAGAATGTCATCAAATTTAAAAAACGTTAATAGTTCCTACAAAAAAAAAATTCGACTATATCAACGTGTAAAAAATATTAAGTAGGTACAATGCAACAATCTGCAGTGATTACGGATAATTTATTCAGCATGCAGTTTACTAATTATATATCGACCGAGCGGTTAAAGGTCAAAGTGCGAACTACTCACCGCCGCCATTCAGGCCACGGTCCTACGCATCGTATATCACACTTGACCTCTGCTTTTATTTACGATTAGAAGTATCCTCCCTTCGTGACTCCTCGGCTTGGAAAAACTCGAGACACTTTTTTACGAGTCTCGCTCTGCTCTCATTAGAATTTTTATCGCCTTATCTTTGCCTTCGCCGATGCTCCTTCTTTAAAAAAAAAAAGCTGGCGGGCTCTATGGTTGTCGTCCTCGATTCACCGCCGGCACATCGGCAACCATTCGTGCTCCGGCGCATCGATACGCGACTCCGAACTGGCGCTTCGAAGCGTAAAATAAAATTTAACGTTCCGTATTTTATGCGGCGCTGCGTGGGCAATTTTCTGGTCCGCTGATTGAACTTTACTTACAATGGACGTGAATATTTCTTTTTTAATCATTTAAAAGGGTTATTTTGTTGGGTTATTGTTTTCATATAAAGTTATCGCAAAAGAAGTTTTGATAACCACTAGAAGTTGAAATACTCTTTTTTTTAAAAAAAAAAAAAAGTATTAAACTGGTGTGGAATATCGTTAAATCAAATATAAATTAATTTAAAAAATGACACTTGCAAAATATACTTGTATAATAATTTTGAAATTTACTATGTTTGAAGTATTATGTAGGTTATCGTTTAAAATATTTAATATTTAATTAGAATAATTATTAATAGTTTGAGGAGAATAAATGAGAAGAGTATTCATATACTTTATTAGAGAACCTCGAAGAACATTTATGGTTTAAATAAGATTAAAGAAAAAAATGTACATTCAAAATTAATTGGTTTAATCTTTATGGCAGTTCTTTTTCAAATTAAAACAAATTTGAATTATTTAAGGAGGTAAAATATTGAATTTAATTTTTATTTATTTTTTTTATTTCGCATTTTTTTTTTTTAAATAGATCTCTTTCCAGGTATCCCATTAAACCTAACAGCAGTTTAGGCTACATAAGCGAGAAACCAATAACCAAACTCTAACCCAATAGCCAATGAACCATCAGTCGGTAAAGCAGAGTTACACTTTATTAACTTTGGCCAAAGAAATTTTGTATTTTACGGGCTAATGGTAAAACAGTCTTCTATTTTATCTGTATAACCAATATAAAAGATTGTAAACACAATTAACCACTGGGAAACCTAATTAAAAATTTATTATAATATCACACAAATAGTTTTAACTTTTTACTTAAAAATTTATTCGATTACCTATGAATTGATTAAATTATTAAACTAATCTTTGTTCACGTTGAATGTATTCAGTTATTTATTTAGTTATAAATTTATCAACTTATTTCTTTATTATCTCGAAATTAAGTATCGAAAAGTATTCAAATAAATGGCAATGTAGAATTCCATTTGCTCGTAACGTCGAATAATTATTGTAGGAAATTTCCTTTCTTTCGAAATTAATGTATTAGACAGGTTTAATGCGACTGGATTTCGTATAAGAAACTTTATGTTCTCTTTTTCTCATAATTACAGGTTCAATTGTTATATCTGAAGCTTACATTTCTCGGTTGCTAAATGCGGATTGCACTTTTCGTTTCGTTTCGTAACAAATATTTTCGCCGAAATGCAGCCTATTCCTATCGTTCCAAGTGTGACATAATTTTTGTATGTCCACACCATTATCCGGTAAATTAATATCGTACAAAAAGAGCATTTAATAATCGTTCCTTAATTTTCTTCATAAAATGTTCTAAACGGTATCATTAAAAAACTTGCTAAAAATTATAAACTTTCTTAAAAAAGGGCATGTTGTTCACCTCAGCTCGCATTAAAAGCAGTGGGGTAGAAGTATAGCCTCTTAGTTACGTGTGTGATATAAGAGTTGAGGTAGGTACCTGAATGAAACGCGTTTAAAGGATACGGCAAAATTATTACTCAAATTGCCAGCTGCGCGCAGTTCAAAAATGCTCGAGCGATTACATATTACATATTCAAGTAGATAAACACATTTATCCGCAGAAATACAAAAGTGGTAATAAAATTAAAAATTTTAATTAAATTTTGTTTATGAAGCATGGAAAAGCAAACCAAGAAAATAAGTATAATGTTTCTATTACCGTGATTAAATGTTTTTCATATGAAAAGCAAAATGAATAAATGTTACATTTTAAGTAGAGTACCAAACCAAGTCATAATTAATCATAAATGATTCCACGATTGCGCATTGCAAGGTTAATTTGTGTTTACAGTGTAAATTATTTGCTTCATTTACATTATAATGTATAATACTGAAAATGGAATTGAGCTGATGCCAGATTATGCTACATAAATATATCGTAGATATTTTTTATATGAGTAATGATCAAAAATTTAACAGATCAATAATACTCTTGATATTTGGGGATGTTTTATTATATTTATAATTTTTAGATGTGGGTTTTGATAAAAAGGAGTGGATTGGGTAATATCTTTTCTTATCTTACATATGCACTAAAAATATGTACCACAACAATTTCAACTATGTCCAGTAGTTTGGTCTGAATGTTGATGACTGGCAATGAGAATATCATAAATCTTCTTCAGAAATAATATAAAAATAAAAGAGGGACGAAGAAAGATAAATCGTCTCCAAAAATAATAGAATTAATTTATAATATACAAATTATCATTAAGAAAGATAACTACTTTATAATCATATCATATACGATGTTCAATAGGTTGTTAATCGTTTGGTTTTGTAATGCAAGATTACAACACTTCCGTCTATAATAAGAAAACGGCGTTTTATCAAAATTTCTATCTATATAATTATCAAAAAATACACTTTTTAAAAATATCTTAACTGACGTGCATTATTACATCCCAGTTTATTTTATAACACATTAAAGGATCGCGTTAGCGCGAGACAAGTACGTTATATAATGCCTACTAACCCCGCACAAAATGCACATAGAATAACGCTTGAGGTAGACTTTCATATCGAGAATGAAGAATACAGAACTTGTTAAATACGGAAGTTTACAGCTTATAATCAGTAATCCGCGCGAATTAATTATATATCCGAGCCAAAATTTTATGTTAATCGGGAATTGCGTAGCGGCAAAAATAAAACTAAATAAAACATAAGAAGTGGATGAGTTTCTCCAGAACGGAATTTTCTGCAGCCACCCATTGATCGTTGGAACTTTCCATTAATTTTTAAACGAGTTTGGTCACTGGTACATTTATTTAAAATGATTCAGCAGAAGAAGAAAAATATTATCCTAAAAAAGACACTTTCGATTTATTCCCCTGACGTAATTACGTTAATACATTTTATTTGCACCGGCAGCCCGAGCAGTATAAGACATTAGAAACAGCAAACTAATTCTGCAAATTACATAAATAAAATTATTGAATAATTGATAGATTACCGCAAGCCATCGTCGACCAAATGTTTTTATTTAACCATTTTACGATCGCAGCAGAGAAAATACTAAACGTGCAAATTAATTTCTTTAAGACACTATTGCGTAATCAACGACCTAATGGTCAAACATATCCGTATTATCCATTTCACAGTAAAAATCCACAGGATCACCGCGAAAAGTCACCAAGCGGTAAATCCTTAAACAAACAAAATAGCTCCAAACGTTAAGTTTTTAAAACGTTACCTGTATATTTGGTTCAATTTTGGAATTAAATTTTGCGGACATATGTGACGTTATTTAAACGACATTTATTCAACTTTTTGAAGTTTTTGCAAAAAAACGTTTTTAAAACGTTTTTTTGTTTGGTGCTATTCGAGAAAATAAACTGTAACAGTAACTACTGGTATAACTACTGGTCAAACTTCTGGGGAAACTACTGGTTTTCCAATAGTTTGTTTGGAATTACTGGCGTAACTACTGAAACAAACAAAGAGTTTTCTCTTCTCTGTATGTTACCAGTAGTTAAAAGTTAAAAAATAATTAGACAACTAATAATTTTACCAGTAGTTCGCTGCAGTCTCACCAGTGGTTTCACCAGTAGTTATACCAGCGGTTACGCAGTTTCTTTCCATAGGAGAAACAAAGCAGCGCCGGCTATTTATGAAGGCACCTACGTGGGAGCGCGTTGTCCCTTTCGTCCACTGGCTATATTAATCGGCTGGAGATGCGTTACGTAAGGTTACGTTGACCCGGCGGTGCGCCGCTTGGATAACGCGTGAACTTTCTTGCGCGGGAGAGGAGAAGAGAAAAAAATAATCGGCGGAACGCGGAATCGGCGCGGGACAAAGGAGGCAGAGAAGTCAAGGGGACGCGCGCGACTCTCACTCTCGCGAGGATCTCGCGGAAGGAAATCGGCCGGCAGTTGCGCAAACGAGCCTCACCGGCGTCTGTATATTTATGCGTCGGTCGTTTCCTAGACGCCGGGATGCGGACACGTGTGAGGTCGGTGTGTGCGCTGAGCGGGACTTGGAGGACGTTACGGGGGATGACGGATGGATTGGGTCGGAATGATTCGACAGTTTCATTGGGCTGACGGGGAAACTATTCACTGGTCGACTGGGAAAGTGCGGCTTTTTTGCTGCTTGCATTGTTTGCTTTATAAGTATATGAAGGTATATATAATGTTTGCTTATAAGTATTACAATGTTGGTAATTATTGGATTCTTTTTCTTTATCAATCCCGTGGAACGGCATAAATATTGCATTTTGTATTACAGACTTGTACACTGCTCGGTTAAAACTTGGGTAAATTCCGTTCCGGTTATCGAAGCATTTGGATTAATTCATAGTTATAGTCTATCAGGTCATGGTTGATGAGCTGTAGACAGAGAATGGAAGTCGCTGAATGAACTACTGGTCAGTGTGCTAGATCAAATAGGATATAAGAAATAGAACGAAAAATATAAAAATTTTGGCTTCTGTTTTAGTTTTTGATCAATTATTATAAGGAAATAAAAGAAGTTGAAAAGTGGTCAATCTTTGGTTTGAGATAACCGTGATCGGGGCAATAGTTGTTTGCTCGTGACGGTGGAAATGCCACAGATGCTAATAGTTTTCAAACATCCGTTGTGCCACCATAACCCGCGCAGTTCCTGTGAAGTAGTAAATTTTGTTGGGTATGCTTTACCACCCCTTTTTAATAATTGGCATTGTCATCTCTCCGTCAGCTTCAAATTTCTAAACCAATGCCCAACTCCTCTACCCTTCAGAACTGACCTAACTGAACTGACCCATTGACCCCCTCAAACTGTCCTTCACTTCACGGTGACAATCTTTCTAGAACTTATGGTCATCTACTAACCATTGAACCCTGGTCACCTGAATTTCCAATAACACCGGTTTTATTTCACCCCACCAAATACAACCCTTCGTCTGCAAATCCCAATAACTCAATATCATCACATCCTCATTACCCATCACATTCCCTCCCCATATCCATCTCACCCCTTCCGTATACTCCCTCCCTCCCTTATTTTAACCCTCCCAACTCAGCCTTCTTCCAATTATTTAATACTGAACCTTACATCAACTTTCCCTCAATTCACATTTAAAACCCTTCTGGAAACAATTTTGTTACCATTGTTTCTTTTAACCCCTCAGGATCAAACCCTTAATTCTTTCTTTGCATATCTCATCAACATAACTTCAATGTGAAAACGAGAATGCGATTTTAATTTTGTCTTGAAAATATTCGCGAAGCTGCTAGTTAAAAACAAAAGTATACGCGGGGTTTATTGTAAAAAATAATGAAATATGATTCTACTTTACCAACAGATGGTAAGAAAGTGAGAACTTCGCGCTTACGAAGGAACATAAAATAGATGGTAAAATATATTTCAAGGTTATCGACTAATCAGTTTTCTATTTTACCAACAGTATTTAGGTTTTATTGGACTAGAAAGTGGATTAGCGCGCGTTCCGCGCGCATGGATTATTTTGCCGCTGAACGCTGAAATTGGCTGCTTCTCTAACTCTATTTTTTTTTTTCGTTCCTTTCCGTGGTATTTTCCAATGAATTTTTTGATAACGTTTTGAATTGGCTCTACGTTCGATATATCGCCATCTCTCTTTTATATATGGATTATGGATTATTGGGTTAGATGAGTTAGTGTATACTTCAATAAAAAAAAATTCGAAAACGAATTCAATTTTATACATCCCAATTACTTATAACTATTTATTTAATTATAATTTAGTTAACAATTCTTTACATGTAGGAAAAATTTCAGACCTTTAATTTAGTGAATTAATTTATTAATTTCACAACGTTTTAATTTGAAGTACAAAATATATTATATTTATTTCAAAAAAAATATTATTTTTAATAATAGAAGCGCCTACGTAACTCTCGAAAGCGAGAATTCACTTCCTTTCACACTGCAAAACTAATGCATCATTCATTCTCGTCGATGTTCCCGTTGACAACACGATGTTACAGACCACAGTCACGCGTCTGGCAGCCCTGCGAGATTTCACTCTTCCTCCTTCCATGTGCAGGCGTCGGCGCGAGGTGCCTTTTATAATGGCCCAGGGCTGTACCTCCTAGTTTATCGCTCCTAAACAGGTTCCGCTTGATGAATTTACGCACTGGAAAATTTTACCGAATTAACCGTTTCTCACAATATTTGCGTGGAGGCATTGTAAACTCGGGTGAAAGACGAGGTAATTTAAAGAGAGTCTAATTTAAGAGCCGCGAGCGCGCGCAAAATAGCCTACTGCCGTAAGGATAAAATGGAGAAGTGGAAACGTTTAATGGAAACATTTACTCGCCGGTTTAATTGAACTAAAACGTAAGATAAAAAAGGTGACACCGTCGACGGATCACTGCTGCAGGAGAGTGAAAGGAAATCATTGGGCCAATGCTCCATTAGTTTTTTTTTTTTTTTTTTTTTTTTTTTTTTTTTTTTTTTTTTTTTTTTTTTTTTTTTTTTGCTTTTATATCTAAACTACTTGAGTGCGCGTACGCAGTCATCCACCGTTAAAGAAATCGTAGTTTAGTTATACGCGCAGCGGAGCTTGAATAAAATCGTTTTATTTATACTACCTATAGGTTGAAAGTCTTTATTGCTGTAATATTGATGTCCAATTTCTGCTTAGGTATTGGATAAGCAGAAAAGGCTCATTTCTACGGCGTGAATAAATTTTCGAGTTCGCATTTAGATAATTTGGTTTAGATGTTATGAATGGCTTTAATGTAGAACGATTTTAAGAGGAAATAATAAGTTTTCTCGCCATCGTAGGAAATTGTGTATGCATGTAAAGTACAAATTTTATCAGAGTAGGGTAAAAATTACTTTCATATTTAATGTTTATTGTTCAAAAAAACAAATCAGCTTATCTGAGTAAATATAAAGTTACTCTGATTAGATACCATTTGAACGCAACAATTTATATGCAGATAATTAGGAAATATATTTTAACCGAAAATCGAAGGCATATCCAGTATACACATCCTGCGTATAAACTTGGATATAAATGAATGGAAACAAATCCTTATGAACTTGAATACAAGTGAATGCATGTTTCTCTTTTGTTGAAATATACTTTGTTTTTCAAAGGAACATTATCATATAGGCAAAAATAAAACTGCAGATGTACTGACTACGAAAGTGTTAGATTTTCGGATCATGGAATTTGTTAAAACTTTGAATATGGTTTTCTTATACTATAAAAATATGAAGAAAGCCAGAATATTTTGACTATGATCAAAGTTTTCAATTCAGTAGGTCCCCAGGGTTATAAAACCCTCATAAACTATATTTTTGTTGTAGTTCCTATCATTACAAAGTTTGTTTTGAGTGTTTCACAAATTTATAAGTGTAATAAATTTTCAATATTCAGAAACTAAAATACGGCGTTGCATCCATTATTCTTGTTCTTAACACCCTTTCATTACCGCATAAAAATTGAATAAGTTGAAAAATCATTCAACCTTCAATTAAGATCAAACCAGTTATTCAATTGCCTTCACTTATCTCACAGTCAGCCTGACAAGTCGCTTTATCAAACTACAACCAACATTTAAATAAACTACATATCCTGTAAACATTTTCTTCTCCATTGCAATGTTCTCCAAACTTTTCCTTCTCATAGCCCCTCAAAAAAAAAAAAAAAAAAAAAAAAGGAAATTATGTCAGCCCTAGTCCAAGGCGACACAAGGAATGACTGGACATTTCGAAACGGCTTGCAATGTACTTCACGGCTAGCTTAATCCGCTTGCGCGAGAATCAGCGAAAGGGAAAGAGAGATAAAGCGATAAAGCACAAAAACACACACACAAACACATACACACGCACACATAAACACACGCACGCACACACGCACACAAACACACACACACACACACACACACACACACACACACACACACACACACACACACACACACACACAC
>JAXIUT010020849.1:0-18294 GCA_035586675.1 Eurytoma californica | reverse complement strand
CAGCTCTGATGAAGACACTATTTCCAGTGTCGAAACGTAAGCGTCTTAATAAATAAATTAATAATCATTGTTCGTCCATGATCATTCGAGACCTGTCTTCTCCAAAAAAAAAAAAAAAAAAAAAAGAAAAGGCATGATGTCATATACAGAGAGGGAGAGAGAGAGAGAGAGATCACGGCGCGTGAATATTGTAGAACCCTGTTGAGTGTAAACAGGCGAACGAGTAACCCTGAAGAGCAGGAAAAACCAAGCGAGTAGTGCATTATCAAGAGACTGAGAGTCGTCATCGAGATCAATGTCCACGCTTGACCGTGGAACTATCTGCATGTTTGGATGTTTGAATTTGTGTGTTAATAAATAAAAAATAATCAACAATTAATACAATAATAAAAATAAATAATATTAATTTTTATTAATATTTTTATTTTTAGTTTTATTAAGCCAGATCAAAATAGTGCTTCATAAAATTTCCTACAATTTCAGAACCTAATGTCAACTGTTTCTACATCAAAATATAATTTGACCCTCAAATGACCTATCAAATTAAACTGAAGGTCAACCACAAGGTCATCGACCTCTGGTCCCCTCCGAACAGAAGAACTGTTGTCTGGAACATGTTTCCTAAAAATGTTGCGACAATTAAATATTTAGGTTCGATTTGTTAAGTAAGTCACCGTGTATAATATTATCCCCTTGTTATTCGTTCATTTACTAGCAAAAATGTATACTATTTAAAAAAAAAGATTTATCAACATACTGAACACCTAAAAGATAAAGCCATCCCAAGCCGCTACGAGAACGTAAATCGCGCGTGCAATATAAATTTAACCAACCGAAAAAATCTAGGCGGGCGGAAGCGGCTGCAGGGCTCTATCTCGGGCGTAGCGGTACGTCATTGTGAGCTCGCTCGCGCCCTCGTCGACAGACGTACGAGCTTCCCGGCATTATGCAAAAACGCCTGGAACTCGCTCGCCGTCTTCCCCGGTGTCTGGCAGAGACAGAAGTTATCTCTCTCTCTCTCTCTCTCTCTCTCTCTTTCATTTTCTCTTTCTCTCGCAAGAGCCCGGGCATCCAAGCGCGAGCAAAAAGGATCTAACGGTTAATTTCCGCGTCGGGGCCGGCGCTATCACCGACCGCGGCCTGTCGGCGCGAGAAGACGCGCCGCAGGATGTAGATATCGCGCGTGGATTCCCTTTTTATTTTCATCGGGGGCGGCGGAGAGAACCGCCGCGGCCGCGTCAAGGTTGCCACTGGCTGTGATGTAAGCCGGGTGTCGGCTTATCGGCCTTATCTCCCGACGATTGCGACAGCTCGACGTTGCCGCTTAATTACAAAATTTCGTACTACCGGCTCGCTATCTGTGTGATACAACTATTATTAGAGGTATTTTTCATTTATATTTTTTACATTTTAAGTCCCGGAGGCCAAAACTTTTTTTATTTGTTAAACTAAAGTGACGTTGATGTTGATAAGATTTATTTTCTAAATGAAATTTAGTTTCTTTGCGTTAGTGAAAATTTTTTATTTCTATTAATAAAATAATTAAATTGGCAATAAAGTGAAAATGCGCTCCAAAAATATGGTATAATATTGTATTATTGGTCAATAACTCGCTCACCAACTTTTGTTTTATTAGTGCTACCGTTTTATTCAACAATTTCTTTTGTTGATTATCTGTAAAATCTAAAATAATCTTCGTTATACTGTAAAATGAGAAAAATGATGTTAATAATCTTATTCAAAATTCATGCCCTGATAAAAAATTGTATGCGTCTATCATTAATTTAAAATCGTTTCCGCCGGTATATAGTGTGCACAATCCGTGAAAACCACGGTAAGAATAAAATTTCGAGTCACAGTAAAATCCGATCGCAAGATCGATTCGCGCAAGTAAGTTTCGAGCTTTCGCGCGGTGCATGTGTACGTCTCGCGCCAGGTGAAGTCTCGTTTATCTACGTCCAGATGGTTCGCAGGCGTCGTAAAGCCTCGCCGCGTTCCATCGCCGTTCTAAAATCACTTGCACTATTGGATATCCCGGCTTTTTTCGCTACTATTTCTCCCCTTTAAAAGATATCTTTTCCTTTTCTTGTTACCGGACCAGAAAAATTTTCTCGATAATTGAAAGCAGTTGCGTCCATTAGAGAAATAACGCAGCCCATGTTCTAGGAAATTTATGTTGTTAGAATTAATTTCTAGCGTGCTCGAGTTTAATTTTAGCGGAATATTTTTACGACATCGCAAATCATGTGCAACGGCTTATTATTTAATAATGAATTTTTTTTAAATTAATTTAACTATTTGAAAGAAATAAGAAGCCGTAATAATAGATTTGTGGTCATTAAATTTTATGAGCTATCAATTGAAATGAAAAATAAGAGTATTACGCTTATAGCAAAGAAAACAAATGAAAATTATGCAAGATATTAAATAACTATTTATATTACGAACTACATTTTCACTTTATAATAACCTACAATATTCGACAACTTATAAGGTCGAATGAATGATAGATAACCACTATAGTTGATATCGAGACGATCAACAGAAACGGTTACAATGTAAATTACAATCAGTGTAAGTAAACTTATTTTTATAATTATATAAGAATAATAAATATAAATGATGACACTTTATTTCTGATATCAACTTTTTTCTACATGAGAACTCGTACACGAAGCAGTATCCTATTCCCCGAATAACCGGCGGGATCGTCAAAGGAAAAGCGGTGCACGCGCACTCGATTAAAATGAGAAAATCGACGCCATATCCGTTACCTCATTGCCCCGGTGATTGCCGACGGCAATTGAATAAACAATTCGAACTCTAAATTCGCCGTTTTTCTCTACTCTCTCCTCCCCCCTCCCCCGCCCCCTATCGCCGTTCATCTTCCCGTGTGGGAACCAGGAAAGGCGCTCGCGCGCGCGCAAACAATGCGCCTTAACGCTAAAGAGATTTGTTTCTACGAGTCGCTTCCGGTGCGGAATGCGTGCGCGCGCGCGCGCCCCCGCGCGCATAACGGCCCGCGCCGAGCGCTTCTTTCGCGGGACGATTTAACTCTACCGGTGCGTAAGCCCTGGCCGCGCCGCGGGTAAGCGCTCGCTTTCGAGGATTAGATGCGTGTACCTGATACCCCGAGGATGCGATCGCTTTGCCGGAGCGATCCCGCTCGAGGCTTCGAGCCGTTGCGCCGCGGCGCGCCGGGTACCACTCCGCGACGATTTTCATAAAGTAGAGCGATTGCGTAATGGAAAGGCAGCTGCTATTGTTCAAATCGCTTTTTTATGCATTAGACGAAATTGATGCAATCTGGATGCAAAATTTTTTCATTAACTTTCGGAAGTATCCAGGGAAGTACACTATTAATACATTTGATTATATTTTCAGAGTAAGGAAATAACTAAAGGATAAAATAAATTGATGGACACAATTTTTTCCTTTTTAGTAATCATTTCCTAATGAACAAAGAAAAGAGAGATTTTACCTTAAAATCCTTTTTGAAATAACGGTATTATTCATTGGTGGACATAGTTTATTTCGTAGAGCAAATTTTAATAAGTGGAAAAAGAAAGAATGTGGTCAGACGCATAATTTATTTAAATCAGTGAACGTGCTTTTTTTACGTTGCGCCTCTATACACAGCTTTAGTGGATATCTAGCTAAACTGCGGGACTTGAGCGACGAAACCAGGTTCGCGTTACTTTGGGTTTTTTTTTCTATAACTCGTCTGCGTGATGGGTCCGTGTTAGATGATGTTAAAAATCTTGTGATGTCTTGCATGTCTCAAAAGATTATAATTTATTTTTGTATCTACAAGAAATATCAAGAAATGACTCGAAAGTAAGTGTAGGATCAAGAGGAAGCACCTAATCGTAAACTTAAATTTAACCTTGTGGTCAACTTTCAAGGTCATTTGAAGGTCGAATCATGTTTTCGAAATGAAAACCTCTATTTTTTACCCCAAATTCTGAAAGAGTGTATAATTTTACATTCAGAGATGTTGTGGGACCACATTATGGTCCAAATTGATCATGATCCTTCAGAGGTCACTTAGGGTTCAAATTACATAATGATTTAATACTCATATGAAACAGGGTGTATTCCTAGATTTGGAGCTCTCTATATATCGATATTATTTCATAGTTAGTAATTTTGAGTACTAATTGTCTAAAAGTATTTACAACTTAGTAGAAATTGTCACAAATGCTGTAAACATTTCTGAGTAACTATTACACTGCGGTGTGGGAGAATTTTTGCCACAAAATATTATCCGTGTATATATTCGTATCTATAGTTTATCAAAACAATTAATTTAAATATACTTCCTTATTCTGAACGAAATAAACCTACATAGTATGATTATCGTAAAAAATCTTGTTTGTCACGTTATCGTTGCCATCGAGCTACAAGCCTAAAACAAAAAAAAAGGAGGTGGAGGGGTATAAAAGTGGATCGACCCGTTTGCCGATCTCGCGCCGCATCGAAAATTCACGGGCCAATAAACGAGCTTAAATGTAAATAGCCCCGTCGATCGTTTAACCGGGACGTCGATGGCGCATCTCGCAGCGTCAGCGGCACGATGAACAACAAAAAAAAAGAAAGAGGAAGAAAGAAGTGGAATCGCCGTGCGCGCTCCTTGGTGCACCAGCTGTTAACTCGAGGGATATATAATATGCCCGGGCTCGTTCCGCGCCGCCTAGACTCGCTGCTCTCCTTCTTATCTGATGCGCGTGTATCTGCCGCGAGCTGCTTCCGGTCTACCTCGCGTTCTCTCTCTATTCCTCCACGTCGCTCGCCGTCTGCGCTCGCGATTATCGCGGGTTACGCTAGAGCTGGAGAAAAATTTGTGTCCCTCGTACGCGTCAGCCCCGTGACGTTCCTCGCTCCTGTTCCCTTTGCATTGCGGTAGACCGCCTTTTTTGCGGGACTGCGGAACGCACTGATCGCAATTAGATTTGATGCTGAGTGAATTGTTTGCTTGAGGTGCATCGTGAAATTTTAACAGTTTTATAACTTTTCAACGATTTTCAATTACAAATGATTATCTTTTTTAAATTTTAATATAATTTTGTATTTAAGGCTGAATCTCAAATTTAATAATAATAATTCAAGGTTAAATAATTTAGTAAGAATTTGAAGTAGGATCAACAGAAAATTTTGTGAATAATTTTTATTACGATCACGTTCCTTTTAAAGTCTTAATAGTAACTGCAAAATAAATAGTTAGCGTCGGTAACTACATTATTATGCCATTGTAAAGGAAACCGTCTTTGTCCTTTATTTATTTGTATTTTATAAAATAAAAACAAATAAAATAAAAATGTCATCGTATCAATAAATTCCGATTCTCCTACAATTGAAATTTCATTAACTAAAATAATATTTTACTATCTTTGGAGAGTCAACAATATACATTATTAAATCTTCATTGTTTTAAAATTCTATTTTATACACCACCGTATTTCTTTGTTTATCTATTCAATAGAACATTTCATTTAACGTGTTTTGTTCTGTAGTTATTGTTTCATAGGTATTGATTGATTGATTGATGATGCATTAGTAGAAAGTAATACCCAAAGCTCTTTCAGTCCAATAACAATCCATAACATTAAAAATATCCGAAATTCCCATCTTAAGTCCGACAATTCTCAAAACAAACGATAGAAAAAGATCCATCTTCAAAGTCTTCTCAGCTGACCGAGTTCTCTGATAAAAAAATCTCCCCACGCAAGAAAGCATCAACACAAGGAGTCACTCTCAGCGGCCCTCGCATCCTTGCCTCTCCGAAATAGATGAAAGCTCGCCGGCGAGAGGAAAAGCTCTCCCGCGAAGACTCCAGATCTGAGTTTTTTCTCCTCGGGTGCGAACTGAAAAAGAAGAACCCATCGAACGTCGCAAAAGAAGCCGCGCACTTTCCTCTCTCTCGCGTGCGAGTGTACAACTATATAGGTGCGCGTTCGGGTTCATGCATCGCCGAGCGCCGGCTTCCCGTGTTTACTCAGACGCGACTTTTTTCGTGCACGATAGCTCTCTTGGCCTATTCTCTTTCCCGAAGCGCTGCGATGCTCGTTTACGGCTCGCCGGTAATACGAGATGCGCCCAGTTGCGCACACGCCGTTGTCTTGCTTTTCCTTGTGATCAAAGGAAATGGTTTTGGTGGGCTTGTTTGAATAGCTAATTCATTGTTTGACTTGAGACTGCACAAAGAAAAACTTTTTCCCGAGTTTTTCTCCTTATGAATAATGTATGATGGTGATGATTTCATCAGTTTTTACTGATCTTAAAAAATGCTATTCGTTTTTAGTTCATTGGGAAAGTTCGAAAAAATTATTTGAGAGATATATTATTTCATACATTTCCAATTCAAAATTTGATTCATGTAGTAACATAGTGCTTTTAAAGTAGCAGGTAACGTCGTACAGAGAAATGCATTCATGACTTCTTTTCCTAATATATACTTCTGTATAAGTATATTAATGGGTCCTGCGGCAAAATGGACCCGGGACACAATCAGTGCCCCAGGTGGGTCCCCTGGTAAATGATCTCCCGTCGTCCTGAGGGTGTTCCTGGACACCTGGATATGGTATCCAGGGACACCTTTCCAATTTTTGCGTATCGACGTTATTGCAGGTAGGACTTGCTGTAGACGATCGCTCATCGTCCTGAGGATGTTCCTCGGCATCTGGTTATCTACGGGAACAACCTTCGAAATTTTTTGTGTGTTCAGTGCCCCGGGTGGGTCTTCCTGTAAACGATCTCCCGTCGTCCTGAGGATGTTCCTCGGAACCTGGACATCGTCTACGGGAACACCCTTTGGATTTTTTTTGTGTGGATAGTGCCCCGGGTGGGTCTCCCTGTAAACGATCTCCCGTCGTCCTGAGGGTGTTCCTGGACACTTGGACATCGTCTCCAGGAAAACCTCTCCAATTTTTGCGTATCGACATTATTGCAGGTAGGGCTTGCTATAGACGATGTCCCGTCTTCCTGAGGGTATTCCTAGGCACCTGGACATCGTGTATCGGAACATCCTTCGAATTTTTTTGTGTGGACAGTGTCCCGGGTGGGTCTCCCTACAAATGATTTTCCGTCTTCCTGAGGGTGTTCCTCTGGAAAATTCTTTTTTATTTTAAAAGTGGAAAAGGAAGAAAATCTTACCAAAACTAGAACACTTTCATGCAAGCACAAATGACTAGTCTACATATTATTTAAATAGCAAATCGAGGCATCACTACCCACAACAAATGTTTCAAATGTAGTATCCAGATGCATGAGATACAGCATTTGCTAATAATGTTGTAGACCGATAGATGTGTACTTAAATCGGCAAAGAGAAGAAAGAAAAAATCTGATGAGAAACTGATGAACTTCTGATTCGCGTCAAGTCATCGATAGCTAGTCTGACCAACCTCGATGCTTCTGTCCTTCTCCTCCTGCTTGTATATTCGCTCCAGAGCGCGTCGGAACCAGTTTCTCTCGGTCCACGCGTGCACGGGACTTCCGATTCCCGCCTTATCCGCACGCGCTAATTAATGTTAAAGATGACTAATTGATCTGTTATTCGAGCCGCGTAGTGGAGACGCGCGAGCTTTTTTCGTAAATCGCGCTGCTTTTTAGGTCAGTGCCAAGCGTCAGCACGACTGATGGATACGCGGCAATTAATCAGCGAGGCTTTATCGATATAAGCGAGGAAAATTCGGTCGCCTTCGGTACAGAATAAACCGGAGTTCGACAATAGGGTTAATAGAAAACTGAAAAATTGATGCAATATGTTTGAATGAAAAATGTACGTCAGGTATGAGACAAGTCATTTTTTAAATACATATTTTAAAAGCTCTTTATTACTCCTCTTTATTCTGAATAGAAATCCGCATTGTAGACCCATAATAGAAAGGCTTTGAATAAACAAGGAATGTTGTCTACTTGTTTCATCAGGCGCTGTCATTTCCGATTATTTTAAAACGTGTAGTTCTGACTTTACCAATAGATATTGAACCCTTTCCCGAATCTTTCGGTAATAGTTTATAAAGCACAATCTGTAGGTTCCAATATAGTTCATGTGCCAGGTGGGTTCCAGTATAGCTCATGTGTTACGTGAATTATGCGTATTCATAAATTCTTTAAAATATTGCTACCCAACAAGGTTCTTAGGTTCGTAACCTATTGCGCTATTATTCCAACCTAAGTGTTGTCTACAGAAGGAGTAACCGGTAACGTATTCACGAATAATATACCGTTGCGATAATTTTATGCTCTTTCGTGCCTTGACATAATTACATATTTCCACTTAACACCAACATTATTTCAAGAAAGTTGTAATCCTTGTGTGATATGTTCTGAAATGCTACAGATACAACAAACCAAAAAAACAATATATGACCGCCTCTGACCTAGTTGGGTCTCATCAGGTGAATGCAGATGATGCATGGAGATGCCGATGTTTGGGGTGAAGAAGATGATAATTACGAGAACCAGGTAAACTGTTTTAATATGACATGTAAGCTACTGAAAGATCTGCCTGGCAAGTAGTATATTTTGTAATACCAGATCTTATCTCTTTCGAAATAATGATCCGTATTATAAAAATAGACCGACATACTGGAGAAGTGATGAAGATTCGATTTTTGAGGTCGTTAAAAAATATATAAGCGATACTTCCAAGCAGTAGAGTCGCTATTATGTAATATTCAACGCTTTTATCTTATTAATACATACAACTATGTATATCCTACGGTAGAACAAAAAATAAAATCTAAGAATGATGACAATGTGCAATAAAAAGCTATCCTCTCTTCGAATTATTTCACTCCTACGACCCGTCAAAAGCGAACTCTTTCGCGGAAGTAGTCCCCCTCCCCCTTCCCCCACCCGCGGCACTTCATCGCTCGAGCGCCAAAAGTGAAGGTACACGAGCAGCTGACTCGAGTGGGCGCGAAGTAACGATAGCGCGCGGGGCGCCAATAAATTTCGCCTGGGCGCGCGTCGATGGAAAAACATCAAAGCGCTAAATCATCGGGAAAGGTGGGTTTCGTCAAAAAGTAATTTGCCTGCGCGCGCGCGCTCACAATATCTCACCGTCGCTGAGCGCGAGCGCTTGGGAAGGGAGGATAAAAGGATCAATTCTGATTGGCGCTGGGGCCACGGCTCCTCGCGGACGTTTACTGCGGGCGCCTCGCGCGCGTATCCTGCCATCAATATTGCCCGTTGACAACTCGCGCCGCTCTAGGAGAGCGATCGTGCGCGGCCCCAGGCCACGGATTTCGCGCGCTGCAATATTGCGTTCAACCGGTGCCCTCGGACTTCTCCTACACTACTCTCGCCTTCTCTCTCTTTAGCTATCTTCAACTCGCTACTTTGAATTGTTCTTTTACCTTCGTTTATCGCTCGATGTGCTTACTGGATTTTTTCGTGTCCATAGAGAAAATTATACTCGGTCTGAGTTACGTTACGGTGTGTAATGAAATATTTTTGGTTTTCTATTTTTTACGCCTACGGCAAACCCTTTTGTGTTTGCGAGGGAGGCATTATCGATTTAGTTTTTCATCCTACTGATTTTTATTCAGTATACAAATTATTGAAATACAAAGTAAAGAATTGTGTTATAATTTTTGCTACACCATTTTGACACATAAATAATTTAAAAAGTAAACATCTTTTAAAATATTTTTTATTATTTGAAGCTAAAAATTGATTTAAATGATTTGTTGTTCAATAACATTATAATGAAAAATCGTAAACAGATAAATCTACAAACATAAATCAATGAAAAATATTCACTTTATTTTACAGTATTGTAAAATTGATCTTAATGCTAGCATCAAAGTTACGCGGTTATAAAAATATTGAATCGATATCAGATGATCCGCATTCGTAAAATCCAGTTTTATGTTGGTGAAGGAAAGTACTCGTCGTTCAAAAATTTAAGTGAAAAAACGATAGAAAGCAGCTTTACAACGGGAGAGAATCAATATCCACCGTTGAAAAGCACCTCCCAAAACTTTCAATCACCGGCGGTAACGTCAACCATCGTAAACCACTACGTGGCAAAATTGCCTCTCTCAAAACCCAATAGATTCTCTGCGGACAGACTCATTTTGCATACGCGCAGCGCTAAGAGAGCGAGGGAGAGGAGGGGGAAAAATGACGTACGGCTCTCACTCACTCCGGTAAATAAACTATTAATATATTGCGCCCGGGCGCGTGTATATAACCGCGTGCATTCCTAACCATATTGGTTTTGCCCGCCGGTGAAGAGCGAAAAGAGAGGAGGAGCGGCGGGGGAGGGGGGGCAGATGAGGAACGAGAGCCGGCGCCTCTTTCCCCGGGCCAGCAGCGGCGCGCGGTACGGCTCTACCTCGGGCCCGGAGATTTACGGAGCGCAGAACAAATACGTAAATTACCCGCTCGGATTAATGGAGCCGAGCGTAACGACCCTCTCGATTCACGCGTCGACGCGTCATACCCTAAACGCTTCTTCGCTTCATTTTTCTCTTTTCCGCCCGGCCTTGGTTCTCTCTTTCTTCGCGGGATGTCTTTCAATATTGTCCTTGATGTTTGCCTAAATGGATCATACTTTTTCAATAAACTTTGGATGCTTTTTCGATTAAGATTGCCTATTCTTTTTTGTAATATTCAATCATTAAGCAAGTATCATCGAAAGACAAATATTCCTCCTTTTTTAGTTCGTTGTATTTTAGTAAGTCGTAAAAAATGGATCTTCCCGATGTATGCCTAAAAGGAACATAGTTTATTCTTTTTCAATAATCTTCGAATGTTTTTTAAATTAAGATTATTAATATTTTCTTATAATATCCATTGAGTAAGCATGTATAATCGAAATACAAATATTCCTCTTTTATTTTGTTATTTTTTTAGTGAGTCGTAAAAATGCCTAAATGGATCATAGTTTTATCTTTTTCAATTGTCTTTGGATGCTTTTTAGATTAAGACTATTAATTATTTGTTATAATATCCAATCCTTAAGAATGTTTCGTCGAAATACAAAAATTCCTCCTTTTTTGTTCATTGTACGTTAGTAAGTCGTAAAAAATGGTTCGTGAAAGATTTAAAAATGCTAATAAAATCTGAATATCAAAATATTGATATTTTCTGAATAACAGTAACTAAGAGTATGGAGATAGAAACCGTATTGTTCAACAGAACAATACTTGGATTCAATTGCTACTGAAGCTTCAAACTTCTGGATAATATTGACACATTTGCAATTTACATGTCTGTGCAGTTGTCTGTTAAGGAAAACAATGAAATATACATCAATAGCTTCATCTCCAAATGTCATCATAATTCTTCGAAGAAGCTTTAAGACTACCATTCAGTCAGTAGCTTTCAGAAACGATACCGCGAATTGCCGCAAAAATCAAACAACCTATCTGCGCTCGCGTGACGTTTTCTCCAAACTACCAGAAAAGAGGGATGCCATAGATCCGCAAACCGTGTAGTTTCCCCAGGCGATGTGAATTATCATTACCCATAGCTACCTAGCAGCGGTAGTCCATCCCAGGATGTCGCGGCTCGCGTGTCGCGGGTGACCGCCTCCGAGCGGTCCACCTTGCCGGCGGTGGCCCAGATCTCGGCACGAATAAAGGCAGGACCCCACAGTGTACGTGATCCGCTTCGCGGAAGCTGACCGACGGCCGGCGAAAAAAAGGCGTAATGACAAGAGGCGGCGATTACAGGCGCGTTGCGTGCCGCGGCGCCTCCGGTCTAGCCTCGCCCTAATTGCTCGCTTCCTGCGCCTCGTGCGCGCGGCGGCAGCGGCTTCGGGCGCGATTAGATACACTTTTGGAGAACGATATCCGCGGGGGCGTTCGCGATAAATACAGAGGTGCAAAGACAGCCATGATTTTTTTTTTTTTTTTTTTTCTTTGGGAAGTTTCAATGAAGGATTTTGATAGCAGGTTTCGGAGACACGGAGGTTTTTTGGAAACTGACCTCGATGTTCTTGGCACTTCTTCTCTATCATATTACTTATAGTCTTCTTTACTTTCGAAATTCGTACTGATGAATAAGCACGGAGAACAATCTTTTATGTAAATTTGCAATAAAATTCATCAAAAATTACTATTAATTACTAATATGCTTAAAAACTATCACATCAATGGTAACTAGGATGTTTTAAAAAGTTCAAGTATCTGGAATTTCTAGTCATAGATCTTTGAACAACTCCAATAATAGAGCTTATAAAGCCGCATTTACCTGGCCAACCGATCATGACTGGAGCCATTAGTAAAAACTGTTTGCTCAGTTAGTAAGACCTGGTTTAATTGCTAATTCGCAGTAATATATTGTTACGATCATCACGCAATAAATAAAACAACTATTAATAATAAAAATCTTTTATTCGCGAGGTTAAACATATTTACAAAACAAAGTCCGGACCTCAATTGACTGAAAAAGATTCGCCAAGCGGCAACTTCAGATCATGTAAAAGAATGTAAAAGAACGTAGAACGCGATATATAACAATATTTTGAGGAGTAAAGTAGATAAAGTAGATATTAGTTATCTGTACAATAGCTTTTACTTGTGGAAGTTCAGATATACCCGCCTGACTGGTCACGAAGCAAAATTAGCTTTTCTTTTTCAATACATTCGCAGCTGACGTTTTCTTCGTTACGCAAATAAAAGACAAAAAGTGGGAGAAAAAGAAAACCAAGCTGTAATAAGCGCAATGTTGGTTCGATGAATCTTATCAGTTTGCATTTGTCTCTTAAGCAATTCATATCAGCATTATTTTTGGAATGTTAATCAGAAAATCATGAAGAATAATAATACCATTTTAGACGAGTTATTTTAAGAGAATTTACAGAAACATTATATCTGACAAATTTTACAACATACAATGAAACATTTATTCTGGACTTTCACTTACCTATTGCAGATTCTATTGAAAGTGGTTTGGATTATTAATAATAATTTGGACTTTGATTAAGCTTCTAAGATTCGTATTTTCGGTGAAAGATTTCCCTTTCTGAAGTAAGAAAAACACTATATTAATATATGTAACTTATCATTCTAATTTATCGTTCATTAATTTTTCTCTCCATTCTATCATGAAAACCAACATTGAAGTATTATAAACAGTTAATATAAATTTATGAATCTTGTGCCCTATTTAAATGATAGGGCTTCGAGAGTTCGCTATGCGAAAAGGACTGTAAAAGATATGATCCCAATAAAATATTAAACAAATGAAAGGAAAGCTAAAATTTTATTGCTATATGTGTAGTTATTCAGTGCAATTGATCTGAAAGTAGGCGTGGTAAAAATTATCCGCAACTTGGTAATAAAATTTCCGCATTCTTTCTAAAAATTTTGATTTTTACATTGTTGTGTGTGATTTTTTTTATCAAACAGGCTTGATTACGGGAAAGAGAAAGAAAAACACGGAGATTCTTGTTCCCAATCTTGTACTAAGAGCTTTCTATTTGTTTATGGACCGATTGTGATAAGGTTTAAGAGTTTTACTATTATCACAGTGTAGTGACGGTAATAATGTCTACGGTACAAAAAGTTTTACAGACCAGCCAAGATAAAACTGTTAAGATCAAAGAAACTAACTGACTATTTAATTATCGAATGAATCATTACATGATTAGATTTCAATAAATTATCCTAGCCACAACCAGTTCGCACATAAAGTAAGCATTTATCACTACATATATTTACCGAAAACTATTCAGCATTTATTTAGAGGTAATGTAAATCACATCTAACCGCGAGAATGTCCCATGTAGACCGCGTGATGATTTCATGAAATAGATATTAAAATTCATGAAGCTATATATATTCAAACTTGCCAAAAGCGTCTGAGAAATTAAAAAATTGATAAATCCTCAATGCTCCGAAAATCCCAGGAAGAAACTCCGTGAGAATCGGACTGCCGAAGTTTCATTAATAAAATTTACATTCAAATCTTCGACATCGGAGTCCCGTCCGACGAGGAAACGCTCGTGTTCGAAAATCCCGTATATTTCACTCGTTCAAAGAGAGCCAATCGTCAAACTGACGTTAGCATCTCTCCTCGGTACACACGACGATTTTCTTCGCTCCACCAACATCCACGGCTCTTGTTTATTTTTCCTCTCCTCCCCACCCCTTTCCCTTTCCTCTCGACTTTTTCTCAGGCGGTCCGAGGGATCGTATTTTACTATTTATCACCGGGCGGCCGTCCCGTACGGTAAGTGACAGGACGCGGGCTACCGCCGCATAGCTGCGTCGAGAAAGAGAGGTAGCCGCGCGCGCGTATCGGCCTCCGAAGAATTCGCCCGGTAATAGTCGATGAGTCTCCGGTTATTAAATACCGCGGGTCCCCGCGGCAGCTCTCATCTCTCCGCTCGCCGATTTATCTTGTTCCGCGCGCTTTGCCTCTCTTTCTCTTGCCTCCTCGGCTGTGGTTCGAAAAAAAGAGAAAAAAATACAGAAAGAGATTCGCATTTCGAGCTGGCAATAAAAGGCAAAAATGCGATAAAACGTACGTCGTGTGTTCTACTAGAGAGACGCGACTATAAAGGAGAGGAAGTTGAAGTAAGCTGAATTTATGCCTGGATTTATGGTCGTAATTAAGAGATAGCCATTTTTATGTGCAGCGAGTATAAATTATTGTACCCTAAAGATCTGACCCAATTTTGGGTCTGCAGCTTTTGTGTATTAAAAATGCGGCTGCTTTTTATTATGCCCTCGAATCGATAAAACTCTGCTGTTGCTGGCTTTGGCCGGCTGGATCCTTAATTGTGCAGTTATCGGCGTGTGTTATTCTACTATTACAGATTGTTCCAACTATCTAATTTTTTTATAGCATAATTGGTCAATTAAGCGTGTAGTTTTGCATTTCCGGAATAACAGAAAGAAGATGAACAACTACAGGTCATTAATTAATATTAAATATCAATTTTTTTCATTGATTTACTTCACAAAAATTTAGTTTGTTCAAAAGTGAAATATTTAGTATCAAATTTCGAAAAATTATCATAATTCTTGATTAGGCCATAAGAAAAAGGTCTGGCCGAAGATCAATTCAAATTTGAAGGTAAAAAAACAAACTACCCAAATGAAAACCATTATTTTAAACTAGCATCGAAATACGCGTGGAATCTTCAAAAAGAATAAAAAGTTCTGACAGTCTTGACTTTTCCAGTATCTAATCAGATACGCAGATCGTAAACATCCAGAAAAAATCTTTCTGAATTTCAGTGTCCACGGCCTCCGCGAAGCCAGGGCGGCAGCTTCCCTCCTACCGCCGCGGCGATGAAAATACAGATACGGCCGAATCCAGTCTCTCGCCCGGCCAAGAGAGAGAAAAAAAAAAGTTATTTGAAAAGTGGCATCCGCAGGTAGTCTTTTCCGTCTCTCTCACTCGCTCGGTCGCATGTGCGCGCGACGATTAAATGCCCAGCGGTCGAGGATTTTTTAATGTCACCTCCGGCGCGCGGCGAGGCCTCGAGGGCAGAGAGATACATTAAAAGGTAGTTTGGAGATGACTGGACGGGACTACCGATGACTTGGGGCCCCCCTGCGTTATATCTATATATAATGCGCGCGCCTTCGCATCGCGACGACATTATATTCCGGCGCTGACAGATTTTTTTCTTCTGCGCCGCGCCGTCCGGCCAGTCATCCTCGTCGAGACTGCCTTTGATGGCAGTCGTCTGACTCGATGGGAGATGAAAATCGACGGTGATTCGATGATCCTTTTGATGCTACGGTAGTACACGAGTAAAATATGATTTATACTCGCTGAATTATAGCTTGCCTCCAGCTAGTGTGAGTTCCGAGTTATTTTGTTTATTTTTTCTTTTTCTTTCTTCTTGTCTCGGCATCAATAATTTTCAGCGTATTTATCAACATGAACGTAGGGATCTACTTATTATTAATATTTTAATATATTTTAGATTAAATATAGAAATTAATAGAACAATCTTTTAAGGTATAATCTGTTTTAGCTAAATTTTTTTTTAATTCATATGTTATAATATCTAAAACTGCACGGAGAGACCAGCTCTATAAAAATTACCCATAAATCAGCGATAAATATTACAAACTAATGTTTAGTAAAAAAACGCCACAAATTTTTGGACAAATTTTACTAACCTTCTTGTACAAATTATACTTCTATGGGCAAATTTTACCAAACACATAGTAAAAATTACCAAGCTTATAGTAAAAATTGCCAACTACATAGTAAAAATCATCAGAAAGTCAAGGCGTCCCAAAATTACTGCAAAAGTATAATTTTTACTCAACTAGACTCTCCGTGTATTCAATACGTTTTAATTTATGTTTTAATAATGATTATTTTTCGATTGAACCTTAGCATTTACTAATTCTGCAATTTGTTCATAAAAATAGTTTGCCACTCATCGATGAAATGATTTTTTGAATATTTCACTTCCATTCAATAGTCATATCTCTAACAGGCTATTAATTGATAAAAAAAGTACAAAAAATCATGACATGGAAGGAAACAATAGGCGTTATCCAGCAACAAAACAGTAAAACCTTTTAACGATTAGCATATCAATTTCTTAATAAACAAATTTCTGCGTAATTGAAAAAAAAAGAACAAAGTAAACCTCTGGTTTTCATTACAGTAAAGGATCAGATTCGATTATTATCCAAGCGTTCGTCTGCCAAACAAGGCGAAACAAGAGGCATATTCATACACCCGAAAGGCGCGCACCCGTTAATAGACCGCTGATAAAAATCTCGAGATCGATGCTTGCGGCCACGCGCACGTCGGAGGCGTATCAAAGCCGATAAGGAGAAAGAGAGAGAGAGAGACAGCGAGAAAGGCCGCGGAGGAAGAGTTGAACAAATCGTCCGAAAATCGTACCCCAGGGCGTTCTGACCTCGCGAGTCGGCGCGCGGCCTCTTTGAGCCGGGCATTTCGTGTCGGCGGGTGAGCGACTCGTTTTCTCTCTTTCTCTTCGACGGATTTCTTCTCCGGAGTCATGCTGCCGAGCCTCCGCTACTTCATGCACACCGAGCACTCTGTTCAGCTTTCTTATAGAAAGTTTTTCAAATTGATTTTCTAGCGTCAAATTAATATTTCATATTTTACGTTATACGAGATGTCGTTGAAAACAAAAATTAAAACTAATATGGGAATTTCCCTTAGGTGTACGAACTGGAAGTAACAAAAAAATGTGTTTACATTCTATTATATAGGTCTGACAGAATATTGAAAACTAATCGACCCTTATTTTTTAGTTTTTCAATAACAGTTTATTGAAATTCTATCAGACAGGTATTTAATGGAATTTTTTATTTTTCTGAGATTTGAGAACACATTTTAAAGTTATTAAATTTCCCTTCAAATTTTATTTTTGACCTTCATTAAGTTTCTTTGTAAAAAAATAATATCAGTCTTAATAGTTTTTATGTGTATAATAGCTGCTTACATCTAAGTACTAAAAGTCATTAAGATTGCAGCTGTTGTCGATTAAGACAGAGTGACTATTCTAATAAATGTATGTACCTGAAAAAAGTAGAAGGATCGAAACACGATCAAGACTCCTTGCTTCATGGTGGTCGACACCAGAAGCTAACCTTCCAGGTAGGTCTGACCTAAGTGAAATTAACGTGCAGCAGAACAGAGGCTTCATTTTCTAGAGCAGTAAAAAAAACTGAAGCATTACTAAATACAGTCGTATCAGATTGGATGATAAGAGATTCAGTTAGTGGATTCGGTCCAATTGTTACGCCCTGACAAACAAGGCTTGTATTTAAAAACGGCTGATTAAAATATTCCATGAGTTTTAGAGATATTTAGGTCTTTATTTATTAAAAAAATTATGTATAAATTTATATGATTATGATACTTCTTGAAAGCGACAAAATAGATAGTTTTCAACGATGTTATTCCATTGTCTATCTGAACTTTCTTCTATACCATAAAAAATCCTTGTATTATCAAACATAATTACCATATCAAATCTTGTATTACGCACTTTTAATTGAAATATCAAAAAGAAAATTAATCGTGAAAGCATAAATTTTCTTTTATATTCAATAATTTTGTGCAACATTGGCACAGATAACTACTTCGAAAACTGCACGGTCAGTGCTTTGCTGACAGTATGTAAGTTTCTTATCCTTGGCAATAAGAGATGATCGCCAAGTATTCCTGGGGATACACGATGTCACAAGGTAACACTTTTTTTCCTGTCGAACTGACGCTCGAATTTCGACGGTCACCTCGGTGGTCACACACACGCACGCACGCACGCACGCACGCACGCACGCACGCACGCACGCACGCACGCACGCACGCACGCACGCA
>JAXIUT010020838.1:0-18297 GCA_035586675.1 Eurytoma californica | reverse complement strand
TATTCAGTCAAGTTATAAAATTCTATGCAGTAAAATACCAATGTAGACAATCTCAACAATCACTCACTCATGCACGCAATTTAAGACAATATTTTCCTGCATGAAGAAAAAATCGAGATATGAGGAGCGTATGAATATTTACTTTTACACGAGAAGAATTGATGAATTACAATTTACTCACAAAAAAATATTATTATCATCCACTGAATTGGTATGAAAAATATTAGAAAGAGGTATGTCACAGTGGGATAAACAAAGCCTAATAAACGGTCCATCGACACCTATAAACTCAGCTTCTAAATCGTGTTACCGGCCACCTAATTCGCAGGCTAAGAATCGCGGCTCGGCAAGTGTCGTTTAAACCCAAGTAAAGTAGCCGAGCGGCGAAAGCAGGCCCCAGGGTAATGAGTGCCAGGCACCCTTGACCCGCGCGCGCCTGCTGCACTCGAGCAGCTCGCGCGGCTTGCGGCTCAGGTGCGAGAGTCGAAATTCCACCGATTCTCGTGCTTCGGCGAGCGGAAATCCCGAGGGGGCGTCGCGGCCGATAGATAGAGGCGCTAACAGCCCGTGAAACGGATATTGGCACTTTGTCACACCGTGCGCGACGATTTTTCACGGAAACTCTATTATATCGGCGTTCTGGGGTCCTCTCTTATTTTTAGTATCATCCGCTCGCGCCCCTTCTTCAATTGTGCACGCGATAAGCGGTACCTCTCTCAAATACGGGGGAAAAATAAAGTGCGCGAGAGGCAGAGTAAATTTGCGTGAGTTTCGCGTTGATGATAAAGTAAATTGCAAAATAAAATGGTCTGATATAATTATTAATGTGCTACAGAAAAATAATTTTCTTCAAATGAAAATCAAACTTTGTAATGTACAATAACGAATTCATTTTAAAATTAACCATTAAATTTATAAAAAAAATGTACTTTCTGTACATTAGTAAAAAATATATATATATATTTTAATACTAAAATAATATGTTACTGATAGAAACAATAAATTGATTTTGAAGAAGCTACGTACCAAAGAATTGGCAGCGGTTTTTTATTAACTATGCGTTTTAAATAAACCAATGACAAAACAAGACAAGGGACGCATTAAATGAAATTAAATGAAAAACCCGGCATTCAAATTCAAAGTGTTAAATGGCAGTAAATCGTGGCATTCCGTAAAAAAAAGGCGAGGAATTGCGACGCCAGTGGGGGGTATAGTGGGTTGAGGATTTTAATTATCCAGAAGGAGCGAGATGTCATTTCTTTGTTCTTGAGCTTATTGCTCTTCGTTTTTCGATCTCCCCTGCAGGCCGCGGCCTCTATGAAGGAATCCGCATTAACATTAACGGTCTAATTGCGCTTCGCGGCTTCCGACCCTCCGTTGTCCCTTCACTTGCACCCGCCAACTTTTTCTTCGAGCTCTCGTAAGGCGTTCGCGGATTCCGTTTGAGTCTTGCAGGTGGTGGTGCAAAGGGTGCGACGGCTCATTAAAAGCTGACTTCTTCGCGCAATTTTCTATACTTTTGTTCCTCCGCTCGCTGCTCACTGGATTAACGTTAAAGGCTATTTTTTATTTCGTTATTTCGGCGTTTAATGTTTTATTTAAAATACTTAATAATTATAAACATGTTTCCTGATTAATTAATATATACTTTAGATGAAATAATTTTCACTTTGAATGTATAAATAAATCCTATTGAATAAACTCAAACAAATCTAAGCAGAGATACAGTCAGTGAATTGAATTCTTATATTTAATTAAATGGAATTCATAATTTTTAATAAATAGTTTGTTAATTTTATTATTATTATTATTATTATTATTATTATTAGTATTAGTATTATTAGCATTATTAGGGGAAAGCAGGGCATAGCGGGCCATGGCAATGTGAACCTTCGGGGCATAGTGGGCCACCTCATTCAATATGTTTCATTTGCTGTGACACAAGTCTCATTGAAAATAAAGCTATTTAAAAGAATATCATTATTACATTGATGTATTACTATATATATATCTGTTGCATATAGTAATACAGCAATGTAAAAATGATATTCTTTCAAAATATTTAATGGGGTGGCCCACTATGCCCCGAAGGTTCACATTGCCCCATGGCCCGCTATGCCCCACTTTCCCCTATTATGTATTATGCAAAGTTTGTTTATAAAATCAAAATAAATAATGTTTGCTGATCATTACCGTATAATTTACGAAAATATTGTTTATCGTTTAATAATTATAGTAATAATGCATTGTATCGCTCTTTTTTTAATTCTTGAAAAAATATTTATATATTGTTATTCGAAATATTTTTAAATTAGTATATTGTTAAATACCTAGTGTAGTTTAGTGTATGGAAATTTTGTAAAGCATAACAAATTTAATGTTATACTATATACAATCTGTTGAAAATGTAAAAATAAAAACCTCATCAACAGAAGAAAATTCCAAATGAAAATATATAAATTCGAAAGAAGTGTAGCACTTTTAAATGAAAAAAAAAATTAGCCAGATGACTTACCGACGGTGGTGAGCAGCATGTTGTCCAGCAGCAGTGCTATGGCGACGATCACGAGTATAAGGCTTCGTGACTCGCGACAGCGCTGCAGCCAGCCGCTCCAATGCCCCCCAGCCATCCTCTCCGGCTATCCTCTTCCTGCCTACGTAGGCGAAGAAAAAAATCTTATTAATTTTTCTCGCCTTTCAATTTGCTGCGTAATTACAATTTCGCTCCAATTCGTTTAACCCTCCCTTCAATTACTACTATAGATTATTACTAGTTATCTTAGTCGCTAGTTATCTTCTACTCAAATCCGTCGTAAAACGGGAGGGATTTTATTGAATTTTTATTGCACTCCTTAAAGTGATTTTCATGATGAAATTTATGGTAGGGAAGCCTGGGATAAAGTCGGACATATCGCTACTTAATTTTTAAACGATACTTTTTCAATGAGCGTACTATTAGAATATTGCTTTAAAAGTTACTAAAAAAGCCATTAAGTGCAAATTAAACTTGATGGGTTTAAGGTTTATTCTAGGGTATTTTAAAATTCTGACGTAATAGATTCTTGCATTTTAGCATGTCACAAGCTTCAAGAAGAATTATTCTTGTTTCTGATTCAAAAACTTGTAGTTCTGTGTTATTTTTTAATTAAACGAATGAAAAATCATTTCTTATGCGTTTCACTTTGTTCCGAGTTTTTTCTGCATCGATCTACGCTGTGGTGTAATTCAAAAAATATAGGTCGTTATGACTATAGTAGGAATTTTTTTTTTTTTTTTGAGAAAAATATAATTGCACACAATTCTATAAAGTTATTAATATTATTATTTAAGTAACAGCGAAATCTCATCAATACCCAACACGCTATCACGGTTTTTTAAAGACTACAACGTATTTTTCCATGACAATGTCGTTTTTATAAAAGAAATATCGAGTGGAAGAAGTCCATGGCTGAGCGTTATTTTTTCTACCAGACTCCTTACTCGCGCAGGGAAAATTCGAAGTGTAAGATAAAATTTAGATGCACTTTTCTCAGACAATTTTGCCGGCTGAATCGGCCGTTTCCGGCACTTTGCGTGATTCAACCACTTACCGCAATATAAAGGAGCCGACGAAATCTTCCAAGGTCCGCGCAAAACATTTATATATACTTATATATACGTGATTGCGAAAAAAGTTCTCGGGGCTCGGAAAATTACGTATTCTAGCCGAGGTGAAACTCGACGAAAGTTTTTTTTATTATAACGGCAGAGAGGGACTTATAAACTGATTCTTCGCGAGTAATGCAATTAGGCGTATCAATTAAGAGCTCTTAGACTTTAAAAGCTCGTATTCTGTAGTCCCTCTGAGCTCGTTAACCCGCTGTATTACTTATTTTTAATTCATCGTTCAATTTTTTGTTGGAAGATTTCTTTTTTTTCAAATTATCGCTCTCCATCGAAAAATGCACTTTTCATTTATTCTTCAAGTACAAAAGCACATTTCCTTTTTTTGCAATAAAAAGTGGAATTCAGATCTGACACAAGAAAAGCACTTTTTGGTCTCGTAAGAAGAAAAGAGAAACATTAAGTAGTTGCGCCGCAAAGAAAAACCACATATGTTCTTTTTTACGGAATCTCGCGAAATATATTTTTCTTCGGGAATTGATGAAATTTGTTGTTTCTTCGTTACAAGCCTTTGAAAATTACTGCAAGCGCCTGGGCGCTTGAAATGAGCTAGTTTTGCACTGCAAAGATGAATGCGCCCGGATTAGTAGTATACAGAAATATGGGAGTTAATTAAAAATACATAAAATCGAATGGCACAAATGAATAAAATATTCTTTAACAAACATTTTAAACCCTGGTAGGGTAATAAAAATAAGCTTCGAACAAGCTTTTCCAAATGTTCATATTCGATATCTAGCATTACAGATATTTGCAATATTAACATCGCTCAACCGATGAAGCATGCATAACAGCAAACAAACTGCAGCCTTACTAAGTAATTGAGCAGTTTAGCTTGCGCATCTGCCCGAAAGAATATCGATACCAGCAAGAACCGCGGACAAAATAATGGAAAAAAAAGAACCTTAAAGAGAAGTACTAAGGTACGGGGGAAAAATGGTGAAGAAGGGGCGGAAGGGGAAGGCAATCAGCATTTCCTATAAGAGCCCGGCCTCGTCGGTGCCCCTTCCGGCGCGCCTCTCTGTCTCTTTCTCAATCTCCCAGGGCTGTGTGCGCATTACTCCCTGAAAGGTTCTATTCTCTCGCGCCACTTATGAAAGCTCCCGCGCCGCCGCGTCGCTTGGCTTTCACCGCGGGCGCCGTTCAATCTGCTTCGCCCTCGCGCCTTTCCCGTCTTTTTCTTTCCCTTTTTTTTCCGCCTCCGCCTCCCTGCTCGCGCCGAGCGCCGGCTCCTCGGCGGACTTTACAGCAGTAATTAGGAAAAGAATGACCGCGCGGGCTTCTTCGTTTGCCGTCGCGCTCCCCCGCGATGGTAAACGGCTCGGGGCTCTCACTCCTGCGGCCGGATCCGCGCTCGGCGCGCTATATATAAGCGTCTCCTGGGAGACCGTACAGCCACTGGCATTGTCGTCGCTCCGCATTTGCGGCAGGAGCACTGTTTTCGCGATTTCTCAAGGTCCTTGGGCTGATTTTCACGACGAACTGTGATTTCTCGATGCCGCGTTGGCATTGAATCTGGCACAAAAAATCAACTCGATCTTTTTTTGGGAAATAGACAAAATCCTTTGTACTTCTATCGCTCCGTTTTCTCCTTTATGTTTTTTGCTTGTATTTATTTGCGATGAGTTCTAATTTTTAACGATTTTATTTTGACGTTCCTAAAGAAGAAAAGCATATTTCATTTCTTCCCGACGAAAAAAAGCACATATCACTTTTTTCCGACGAAGAAAAGCACGATTCAAATATGCCACGAAGAAAAGCACGTTTCGGAATTTTGCCGCGAAGAAAAGCGCAATTCAAATCTGTCACGAAGAAAAGCACTTTTCGGAATTTTCAAGTTTTTTTCGCGGAAATCTCTCAAAACATGCCTTTTTTGAGGGTCTAACCGCACAACATTTCAAGAGGACGTTTATTAAACGGTTTTAAAACGTTTAACGTTTTTGAACAATGTCTGTTGTTCAAGGGAGAACTCACGAAATGTACTTTTTCTTCACTGGAATCTCGTGATATGTGCTTTGCTTCTCGGGGAATCGCGAAATGTGCTTTTCTTCGCGGGGAACTCGCGAAATGTGTTTTTCTTCGCGGGAAACTACGAAATGTTCTTTTCTTCGCGGGAAACTCGCGAAATGTGCTTTCCTTCGCGAAGAGCGTGCTTTTCTTCGTCGGTAAATTGAAATGAGCTTTTCTTCGTTAGGAGCGACGATTTAATGTAAACTTCAGAATCGGTAAAAAATTCGAGATCTTATACGATTAATTAGAAAACTTATTGATTGTTCCACAAATCTATTTCAACAAATATGAAATTCTTTGTAATTTATTTATAAACACAAAAGTTTTCTTATTTAATATTTCCATTTTAAATTTGTTGCGCGCACTTTTAAGTTTCTTACAAAATTATATAAATTGAATATTAAATATTTCTGTAAAAACTTTTTGAATTGTCGCTTATTAACTGCATTTTTAAATGCTTCGCAACATCATGCCATTGTATTTTTAAGATTGCCTCCGAAAAAATGACGGAAAATTTTCCGTAAAAATTGCGGAGTTCAACATATGACGGAGCTTTCCCTGTAAAAATTCACCGTAAATTTTAGGAAATTCTTTTTCTTCCACTCCGATCCGTTTTTTTCGCCATCGCTCATACTCGCACTGTGCTTGCAGAATAGATGAACCGATCAGCGCCTCTTCGGCGTGCAAGCTACAGGAATTTTCTATTAGAGGCGAGGTCGCGACGGCGCTAATGAGACCAGATGAATCGGCGTATGCTCGTGGCGTTAGCCGCGCGAGGAGGCCACTTCATCAAGCCGCTTGTCCCGCCTGTCAATCCCAGCGACGGCCACTCCGGCGGCCACTCCGGCGGTGTCACTCTACCGCGCCGCACGTTTATTTCGTCCCTTTTTATACGCCGCGTGATTTTTCCCCCCGTCGCGTTTCGGTGTGCCGCGTGTGCGTAGCTCGCATTTGCTTATACAGCGCGCCGGCTTTTCCGAGTACCATATTAACGTGGAGAAAATATTGAATTCACTTTTCGAGAGATGTCGAGTGTCGTTTACGCGTGAGATCGCGGCCCTGGCCTAATGAATTTCTTGTTCGGATGACAATTACTCGTTGTGAAGGATGAATTATCACCTAACGCGCTGTTATGGCATATGTGAGCTAGTGGAAATGTCGAACGAGAAAAAATTGTTGACGCACAAAAACTCAGTCACTCATACTTGTTGTTTCAGTGGAGAAGGATCGAAGTGATTAGTCGATAGAATTAGCAAGGCAGAAAGTGCACGGATTAGTGGATTACAATGCGGGAACCGCCAGGTGACCCCGTGCAGTTTCTTCGTATTTCTTTTTCCATTATCACTCGTCTCTCCTTTATCATAGTATAATTTATTACCTTCTTCAAGTCTTACTTAATAATATAATATTTAATATTATTAGGGAAGAGCGAAGAGTAGCGGTCCATTTTTGCTAGAAAAAGTACTTCTTACAAGTTTCATTTAACAATAATGCTTTTTTATTTAATTTTTTACTTATCGTTTTCGAGATTTTCAATCTAAGCCCCAAGCTTCAATTCGATCGCAGTGCATTTTTGTATAAGAGGTTCTTTATTTTTAACTGCATATAATTTAATTAATTGTAACTATAGCAACAAAAAAAAAACTTTATTATTCATATCATTTTATGCTATCCCTTTATAAAAAATTCATGGCCTTTTCATTGTAGTTAGTATTTCTCGTGTTGGGATTGGTTGATCGTTGGTTGTTTTTTATTTTGTTTTATTATTTTTCAGTTTTAAAAAATCAACGGGGTTACTACCTTTATAAAAAAGACTGTACATTAAATTTTTCGCAAACTGAAATATTTATTATTTTTTTATTATTAAATTGTATTAAATTATAACAAAAAATAAAGTGCCCTAAAACAACGACATTCAAAATGTAATGGCCCTTTATATGCCCCCTTAATAAAAGAAACAAAAATCCTCTCTTAAAAATACGATGGCAGGACATTGTGAAGCATTTAAAAACGCAATTTGATTGTTTTATGAGTATATCCGGTAGAACTGCGCAAAAATTACAAAAAAAAAAAGTTGTATGAATTTTCGAACCTCAAAAATTATTATAATGCATCATAAGTAAATAAAACCGCGGTAAAAAGTAAAAAAAACTTAAAAACTAAGATATAAATAAGTAATGCCTGTAGATAGAATACGAGGTGAACAACAAAAATAAGTAGATAAATGCCGATTTCGGCAAGACGAATCTTGCCAACTACTCGCTCTGGGCTAGATCTCGCGCGAGAAGTCGAGAAAAAGCCAATTATCACGGAGCGGAGGGGAGGGGGCGTCGCGTTTAACGAAAGCTCGATCGAAAGCTCGGGCGCGCCGGCTAAATCGAATTTACCGAAGGAGCTCGGCAAGTGTCGGCGTCGCGGCAGTTAGGCGCGCGTCTGCCGTGCACCTCTTCCGACAGCGCCTCCCCTTTCATCGAACTGTACGCCGGGGGAGCCGGGCGAGTTTCGAGTTCGTTATAAGGGGCAATTAGGCGCTACCGAATAGACGCACTGTGTCGCGCGGCCCTGAATAAGCTTAATCAGATCTTGCACTAACTTCCGAATCGAGAACAAGCCAATGAGATTGTCAATTTGGGACGAACTGTTGTGAGCGCGCGGTCGTCTGAGAGCCGTCTGCCGGATCGATCTAAGGGGCGCTTTCCTCGCGACGATCCCGCGACGTCTTTGCCTTCCTTTCGCTTGCGTCATCAGCTCGTTTTTTTTCTTGTTCAATTTGCACGTGGCCTCACTCGCCGTTTAAATGAAAGGATCGCTAATTCGTAGTTAAAAGAATCTGCGTTTAATAAAGTAGTCCATTATTTCTTTACAAGTTAAGTAAGTGTGAAAATCGTGTTCTTCTTTTTTTTTTTAATGTTTATAGTTGCTTATGAAAATGATTTTTATAAATATGTTATCTTGAAACCTTCGCATGTGAAGAATGTATTACTATTTAGTATTACATACGGAAAGGATGGTGCTCATAAAAAAGTGGGATTAAACTAGAAAAAACAAACCAAAAATGAGAAACGAGAATTACTATAGACAGTCTAAACAAATATCAAAATGGAATTGTATGTATTATACGCATTTAAAAGAAAATTTTCAAAAAATTATTTTTTTGCAATTTCTACTACTGAATGGCGCATGAAATCTTGGTTTTTCTACTTATTTTAGCAAATTGCGTCCTTATTTTTCTCTACTTTTCCTTCACCTCCTCGGATTAGTTTTTTCTTTTTTTACTTTTTTTTATTGAAAGCTTCAGACAATAGCAAAGGCTTGCTCTATTCTTTTCTACTTACTATTCAATCTTGGATTTACCTTTTACTAAAATAAGTAGAAAAATCAGGATTTCATGCCACATTCAGTAGTAAAACTGAAAAAAAGTTTCTTAAATATTAGTATCGTATTGTTATCAGTTTACAAGTTTCGCATTGAAATTGATAATTATTAGGAGAATTTGTTTTAAATTTCCTTTTGAAAAGCAACAATAGTTACATGCACTGACATGCTATACGTTAATTGTCTGCTAATTGGATCTTCCATACCCTAAACGATCATAACGTTATGCGAACTTTTAAACCGTAATGAATAATGTACAACAAATTGAAAAAAGAAAAATCTTTGGAAATCAGCGATCTTTATGAAGCCTAATTAGAAGCCTTAGAAGTTTGTAGTATTCGAAAATCTTTATAAATCTCAAATGTGATTTTTCGAGGGTGCAATCCCTCGGGTCCATGGAGCTTTTTCACGTAAATACCGAACATTCACTGAGTCCCTTTTCAAGTCTTTAATCGAAAAACTATGAATATTACATTTCATATCCAACTCGAAATTTCCGACGATAACAAAGGAAGACCAAATTAATTTAGCTCGGTACCCATCTAAATAAAGTAATTGAAGGTGCTATCACGGCAAAAATTGAATCACTCCCAGCGAGCTTTGAAGTAAACGGAAAGGCATTAATGGGTACTTGGAAGCGGCATTGCTAGTTTCAGAGGGAGCGAGGCGCGCGAGATATTAAATTAAATTAGGTGCGACTTTAAAAAGAGCTCGATTGAGCGTGGAAAGGTCGGGATCGCGAGTGTTCCGGCGTCGCGAGAGGGAGCGAGCGAGGAAGCTTAAAGAGCAAACTGTTGCTTCGGGCTTCAACAAGTAGGCCGGCTCCGCGGTCCGGCTCTCTCCCTCTCGCTCCCTCTCGGGCAAGCGCGCCGCAGGCTCATCCCGAGTGACTCGCGGAATTCATCGATCTAATTCCCGATAGACGTGGCGTTTCAAGCTTTTCCGCTGGTAATTATATCTGCCGTGATTAATTGAGACTTATTTCTGAGAAGAGCAGAGTAATTGTACAGCACATGCCACTCGGAAATTTTACGATCACGCTGCTCGCAATAACTACGTGAGAAAATACGTCAACGGGCAGAAGAGTTGCAGTACTGAACATTTTTCCTAAAACTTACTGTAATTATTATTTCTAATCAATATTGAAAATGTTAAACTCTTGTGACTTAATATATAACTAGCAGCGATTCGCGAACGCTGTATGATTTTTTATAGAAGTTAAAATATTTGATTGAAAATCGATCTTGCTCGCTCATACCCATACTCCTGAAATACACTCATGAACTTGTTATGGTGAAAAGAGATTCTACTGCCCGGAATATGATGATTAGGGTTGAGTGAAATAAAACGATCACTGCGGAAAAATTTGTTGATGCAATTTACTTGCGACGTTTCGGCGGCAGTCATTCATGCATTTTAATTTTAATTTCAACTTTTCTGTATTGATTTGCGATGCAGTCTATGTCTGCAGCTGATGCTGCTGTCATTAGTGGACGTTGAAGTAGGTGGAGCCGAGTCCAGTGCAGAACACCCTGATGCAATCAACTTTGACAGACCGGGTACTTGTGCATGTTCCCCTACGTCCGGACTATCACACCGTTTTTAACGCGACATAAAATTACATAATGCAAATATTTTACATTAAATTTACTGACCAGGTCATTTTATTAAGATTACCATTTCATTGAAATTTTTCGATTACATATCTCTTGTTTGTACGTAAAGAATATATTTACTTTTTTTTATTTCAAATATCAATTTCGTTGCAAAAAAGTTTAATGTATTCATAAACATGTACACTTTTTTCGATAGGACTTTTTTTGTTAGAGACGACAATATGTAAAAAAATTTGGTAAATAAAACAGGAAACCACGAAGTTCGTGACATCGCAATCGCTAAATCACTTACGAAGTAAATAATCCAACGAATCAGATTTAAAAAACAATATTTTCTGCTATACGTTTTGATAGTGTCTTTATCACACTAACATTCCACAATCCCCAGTAAGCTTATGACGATGTAGGTAATTCCCGTTAATAATTCTAGTGATTAATGGTTAGTGCCCGATGAAAGCAGTTAACCCATTGTTATCGTCATTAAACCGCATTTCAATCGTCCGATTCCTAATTATATTCAAAAGTACCTAACAATACATTATTTATACCTATCACATTTTTCCTACATCAGAGTGCAGCTTTCGCGCGCTAATCGCGTCGAGCGCACAATAGGCCGCGGCGTCGATGGAAATTCGGGGGCGCGCACGCCGGGCGGGGTCGGGAAAATAAAAAATAATAAAAGACGAAAACGAAATTACAGATGTCGGCGCAGCGGACGGGCCGGCGGGGCCAAGTAAGTCGGACGCGCGAGCTCGGCTGAAAGTGCGAGCGGCAAAGGCCCCACTTTGTGTCGCTCGCGAGCGCGATATTACGGCTCTAAGCGAATTACCGGGGGACGAAAATTGCATTAAGCAACGGAGAAAACGCATGGTCCCTGCATCCCCCTCCCGCCGCCGCTGTGCGCAGGCACTTTGATGGCGGATACGCGAGCCACTAAAGGCCGCGCGTGCGGGCGGCGCCGATGAAGCTCATCGCACTGGCGCGCTCGCATCCGAGCCTTTTAAATCATTTACCGGCCCGACCGGCAGCGTACGGCTCGCAGGGGTCCCGTCCGTGCGCGAGTTATTTTTTTTTTTTTTTTTTTTTTTTTTTTTTTTTTTGTTCATTTTACTCTGGCGTTTTATTATTGCATTATAACGGGACGCCGCGCGGCGCTTGTGCGTTTCTTTTTTTAGATTCGTAATGGTGAATTGTCGCAGTCTCGAGGGGGGTGTAATTATTGTCCAATTGCCGCCGTGGAGTTTTAACTTCGCTCATTATATTTTAATTTTGAAGCTGGAACTTTTTCAGATTGAGGTGGTTTGTAATTGTTCAGAGTCGGGTGTTTCTCAAAATGGGTCAATGAATAATTAACGGGAGATGATATGAAGAAGCGTGCACGCTGGAATAAGGAAGTATTTTGGATTTGATCTAATTTGCTGTTGTCACTTTAAATAAAATAATTTTCATGATAATACATGCAGTACGGTCATTTACTAGAAAAATAACAATTTTTACCTTTAACTCACAAAAGTAATTTATTAATGACAAAAATATTTTTAAAAATCGAGTTACAAAAAATGTAATTTTAACTCTTTAGAATAGTTGAGTTCAAAATGAATATTTGCTCAGCTGAGATAGAAATAAGTATCGTGCAAATGTGCACCAAAGGCCTACTTTCTTATTCCTTGCGAAATAATTGATGTACGGTATGCGTATTGACATAAAAAAAATTTTTTATCGATGTTAACAAGAATAATAATTGTGTTTAGTAATTGTTATTTTAATAAATTGTATTTACATATTACGTCGGAGTGAACTTTTTAAAAATAGTTCAGCCGTAAGAAATAAAAATTATTTAGCCCTTTGAATGAATTAATAAAAAAAAAATAAATAAATAACTTTAAAAACTATACGACAAAGTAAAACGACAAAATTTTGTTGAACATCTTTCAAAAGCCGAGTCGACGTAAATAACGTAACTCGCTTTAAATTGAAAGTTATTTGATGAAATCCGCTTTTAGAGCGGTACAAAGGCGCGTCGCGCGGGAATCGTTGTTTACGACAGTGTACGCCTCTGTCAGGAGGAAAAAAGTCGCGCGCCGTTAAATTCGTCCCTGTAAATGGAAATTCGCGCTAAGGGCGCGCAAACGAATTTAGGTGCCTCGAAAAGCCCCCTGCGATAGGCTCCCCGGCCCGGTCTGTGGAACTTTATATACTCGCTTCCCTCCCTTTTTTTTTTTTGTCGCGGAGTACGGCTCAATATACCTGTCGTCGCCGGCGTCGAGAAATCCGATTTGGCTGTGTCTCGGATGCGCCCGCTTGATTGGCCCCCGCGTCTTCGCCCCTAAACTGCATTACCTAGCCCGCGAGGTAGGTTCGCGTCTTTCGCCGGCGGGATAGAAAACAAGCCAGCGATACGAGGAGCAAAGATGACTCATTTGATTAGGCGTCGATACTGACTTCGTTTGATTTGACATTGAAAACTTGACGTTTGAATATGTGACGTACGATTTATTTCTTTCTTTTATACTAAGAAAATAATGTAATAACACTTTTATAGATGAGGTATTATACATATTATTAATACTATATTATTATTATTATTATTATTATTATTATTATTGTTATTATTATTATTATTATTATTATTATTATAGATACTAGCGAGGTGTGTTGGATTTTTTTATGTAAAGGTAATATTCGAAAATTTAACAACAAAATATAGGTTATTGCGTCGCGAACTGTGAAAATAGTTAACTATTATGCAACAGTGAATACAAATTTTATAAATCTTATAGCACACATAATATGCTTTGCTTAATTATTTACATAACAATATGTTTGTTGCTGCGTGTAGCAAAAACCAGTTGCAACATGCTCTAATCATTTTATTGGCAAAATAAAATAGAATGGGGAAATAAGTGCTGTAGATATATTTCCTGAATGTTTTCTTTTGTGAGGATAAGAAAGATTAATGACACTGCTGAAGTTAATAAATATGAATTAATAAATAATTTAATAATTCTTCTGCAAGTATATAAAATCTAAATGTAAAAGAAATTCTAACTAACTAAGAAGGAGAAATGATGTTCGGTAATGGTGATTGATGAGCATCATTGAAATCTAACACTTAATCGTGTCAAAGCACAGTCGGGAATCGAAAGTGTCTATAGATATATACAGGAACTGAAGCCAATGATACTAACTAACAATATTACTGGTGCTGCTAATATAGATACGTTATTAATGGTCCTAAGTTTGACATAGAAGTAAAGCAGAAAAATCGACTAATCTGAAAACCGTAAATCAATGTATATAAAGATGCCTCTAGGTATAAAGTATATATTGCGGCCTCGTTGGCTCGTCGGTTGTTTGCGCAGCTTCATACAGTAAATATTATAATAATCAAAGTATAACGTTTGTAAAATCTGAAATAAATGAAAAATAATCTGCGAATTACCTGGAAATTATCCAATAAATATTTAAACATAAAAGAAAATACAGAAAAATCCTTTTAACTTTTCAGTATTTAAATGTAAAATGAAAACAAAATAAATTGTTGATACTCTTTTGTCTTTTAACTTTATCATAAAATTTTTCGATCCATTTTTGCTTCGAGCTTCTCCAAACATGAACGTCAGAGCGTTAATATTGTTAAAATTAAACGAGTTCTCCATTTAATTACATTATTAAACAGCAGCCCTCGTATTAGTATACAAAAGCACATAATTGAAAGCGGAATAAATTGCTAATATAATTAAATGAAACATCACATCGAAAATATCCGCTCAAGAGAAAAACAATGCCCCTGTAATCTTGGCATCAGACACTACACTGCCGTGGAAAGTAGTCCCGGACGGCGATCGGGGCGTGAAAAGGGCAGAAAGGTGCGCGCGAGCAGACGTCTCGGTTGCGCGAGGCATCCGGGGTGGAAGTAATTGGGTTAACCGTCGGCAATTACCCGCTGCGTGGCTCTCAAGACCTGCGCGTCGCCAGAGTGCCAGGCGCGCTTGCGAGAGGGGTTATGCAGATTGCTTTATAACTCGGTTACCGATCACTCTATTAAACCTGGACGCTCTCCCGGTTTCCCGACACCCGGCTTAACGCGCTGGCCGCGCGTCCCTCGCTCCTTTTGCGCGATAGTGCTCCGACGGCCCTTTGTTCTGAGCGGCGCTGTCGATGGACTTTTCTTCTTTTCGACGCGGCCGGTCTTACCGGGCACGGGGTTTATCTACTGATAGGATGATTTGGGGTATCAGATGATTATAGCGTGGTTGCTTCGTGTTACTATGATTCTTACTTTTTAATGGAATATGAAAATTTGCATCCATAAAATTAAGCTGTTTATTGCTGTAATACTTAATTGAAGACACGGATCCTATAACCGCGTTAGCGCTCGAAGACGTGGAAAAGTATTGTCCACGGAGCGAATTTTGAAAGTAGCTCGGACCTCAATTTTAATCATCAATATTTGTAGAGAATTTAAGTGCGCATAATTTTTGTATTGGAAGCAAATTTCTATGTTTTATCGTTTTTTTAGATATTTTAGATATTTTTTATTTAGATTTTTTTTTTATTTTATTTTATTTTTTATTTTACAAACGCAGACCGAAGCGCTGAGCGGGCGATCCGAGCAGAGCGCGGCGCGCCGCTCATCATTTTCGAATCATTGTCATTTTTTTCGTATGATATTTAAAGTTCTAATTCTTTTTGAAAAAACTTCCCTGATCCTTAAGGAACATTTTTGTCGCTGGAAGTTTTCATAATTCGAAACTTCCTCACACAGTTTTTTCAGTTGAATGAAAAAATTTTGAATTTAGAAAAAAATATTTAAAAAACTTTAGTATATGGCCCTGATAAATTTTTTAAACAGTTTTAACGTTCTAACACTCGGAGAATGCGATGTAGAACATCGTGTGTGAATTTCAAAACAAAATATTAATTCCCGGTAATAATCTAGCGAGTTGAACACGAAAAAATTATAAATTAAATATCTAAAAAACGATAAAACATAGAAATTTGCTTCCAGTATAAAAATTATGCGCACTTAAATTCTCTACAAATATTGATGATTAAAATTGAGGTCCGAGCTACTTACAAAATTCGCTCCGTAGACAATACTTTTCCGCGTCTTCGAGCGCTAACGCAGTTATAGAATCCGTGCCTTCAATTATTCAGGTAGGATAATTAATTAAAATATAATAGAAAGGATTATCTACGCAAGAAACAAGAATGCAACAACTCAAAAACCCACAACAGCGAGACAAATGCTAATTAGATATTGATGAAAGTGCAGTATAAAGTGATCTAAATGAGTTGCTTCTGCTTTAACCTTGTAACTTGTTGCAAGGAAATAAGCAGAAATGTTCAAGACAATTTTTTTAGTTTTAAGTTTTAGTTTTAAGATTGTAGTTTTAATAAGTATTTTTGTTATACCAGACAACGCACAGGGAGTTACTACCCCTGTTGGATTCTAGTAATTTAATTATTGTAATTATGTAATGATTATTGTAATTACTCTGGTTAAATAAATAAATAATATAAAATAAATAATATAATAATAATTAATTAATAATATAAATAAATAAATAATATAATAATAATTAATTAATAATATAAATAAATAAATAATATGTGAAACATAGAATGTACTGTTTATTTTTCCGCGACTTCAATTTAATTCTGGAGAAAATCATATTGAATTCGTATCTGGTATTTACAGAGTTTTTTCAATGTTCGTAAATTTCTGGGAATTCTACAGAAAATGTTTTATACTGTCTTAAATAATTAATTTTGGAGTAACGTAACGTCGATATAAAAAGTTTGGTTCAGGTTAGAAAATGCAAACAATAATTTATAAAAAGAATAATACAATATAATTTCTGTGGCTTCCTGGTAAAATGTCGAATGAAAAAAAATCAGTTCCACGTTATCCACGAAGACTCACTAGAGCATTTCATAAGGTTGCAACGAAAAATTGAATTGCATAGTGCTTTTTTCGTTATAGGAACCACCATACAATCCACCATAACTATACCTAATACCCTTAAAAAATTATCTTTTTTTAAATATCACATATCTCCTCCTCTTTTACTCTCTCGGACTGCCACTTGACAGAAGCGCGAAAGTATCCAATATTTCGTAAACTTCCACCTGGATTCGTTTAACTGTTTGATCGTGTGCCTACTCCAGGATTTGCCTTCCAAAACAAAGCTCATCCTGTCCTTTAAAGTGAAAATCAGAATCGTGACTGATAGCGGAAAGATAAAGTAATTTCCGGTGAAGCTTCGTTCGCGAGGTGGACGTGACACGTGGAAATGAGGCCGCCCCTATGGGGGCTCCGCTTTGGCGGCCGACGCTATATCCGCTCGTACGGTTTGAGCGTCCCTTCGACCTTTACCTCAAAGACAAAGCCCATCGCGGGTCTCAGTTTATTTGAGAAAAGTAAAATAGGACAGAACAGTTAATTGCCATTAAGTCCACTGTCGGAAACACTCGGCCGCGTCTCTAAACCGATTCCCTGTTCTAACTGCAATTGTGCACCGATGCATTTCTCAGAAATCGGCCGATTTTATCAGGAAAATATTAACATTAATAAAACAGAAGGTCCGAAAGTTGCATCTCAAGTTGTATTTAATTACGATGAAGCTCGTCCTAAAAATTACGTGAAAAAAAAACATCTTATTTTTTTTTACGATTTTTTAACTTCTTATTATTTTTTTCTTTTACGATTGGCCAAAATGGAAATAATTGTGTAGAGTTTCTTAATAATTACAAAGATTATTCCTGTAAAAACTACAGAGCTTTCCCTGTAATCACCATATTTCGTCTAATTTTTACGGTGAGCTTCACCATAAATTTTACAAGAAAATTCTTCGAGTGTAAATTCTCAAAAGTAGTAAATGAAGGCCTATAGTGCGAAATTACAGGTATAGTGAGTTTTCATTATACAGTCAAGTAAAATTTGAATAAAAAATTAAATTTTCTTTAATTCGTGTAAAATGTGAATTTATCCGATTTAACGTTTTATTACTATTCTAAGAGAATATCAATTTCAGTATTAACCGCAACTATCAGTTTCCAACATTGGTCAGTAGTAACATTTCCAAAGGATAGCGTGTAAATATTTTACTACTTATTCCCACTATTACAGTTGACTTTTTATTGTTTGCATTGGAAGGAACAGATATTTCATAATAAAGATAACAAAGTCATTAGTATTAGTATTATTTTCTGCTATTTTTTAAATTATCATGTTTTGTGTAAAATAAAGAACAAATCATTCATAAAAATTCAATATTTAAAACATTGCATAATTATAGAAATACTAAATATTTACAAACATTTTGTATACTTACCATCCTTATAGTGAACGTTTTAATAGCACGTTAGGGCATAAATTATGCCTAATATTCAATTTATCAAAGATTCTTTGAATTTCATGATTTATTCACTTTAGTTTAATCATCTATGCAAATAATTGCCAAATTAATCCACCAAATGAAGTTTGCAAACAATTGCTATGCTTAATTTAGAAATTGAAGTAAAAAATATTTAATTGTTAAAGTAATCCTACCCGGTTGAAAAGATTTCATAGAACCCTATAAAAATTATTGTTTATCGCGATATATGAGGTTTTTGCACCCGGAGT
>JAXIUT010020818.1:0-18300 GCA_035586675.1 Eurytoma californica | reverse complement strand
TTTTGGTTGGTCGAGTCTGTCCCTGCGTTCCTAAACAGTATAGTAATTTTTACTCGATCATTTTTTTCCGTGTATAATCGAATTAATTGATTTTGATTACTTTACTATTTCATAAACTTTTATAGATCTTTTATACATCGTAAGTTAAATAAACAAACATATAAATATATTATAAAAATCTATAATTAATTCGATATTTATCGTTTACATTTTTTTATTGTTTCGTCCCGTTCGTTACGCTTATGCAGCGCAAAAAAGTTTGAACGCCAGACTGCGACAATATTGTCGCTGCCGATACTAAAATAGGCAGCCGCGCGGGAATTCCAGATCGAGCATTGCGTTTTAAGAAATATCTTGTGTTTACGCCGAGGCAGCGAAAATACACGGAGCGCTTGAAAAAAAAACGCAATCGAAGATGCTGCAGTCAAGAAAACAGGCGAGAGAGTACCCTTATCGATTGACGCAAATTGCAATCGAGGCGATATAAGGCTTTTGCACTCCGTCCGACCTTCAGCAAAATTCGGCGGACAGCGAGGTCTCTCGCGTTTTTTTCTCGGAGTCGCACTGTTGCTTTTTATTCAACGTCCATTGTTGTCAAAAGTTTAGCGATTATTTCAAGGATGTTAAAACGAGTGCTCGCGACGTAACGAAATTGGTAAATATTGTTTTGAACTGGATTCATTATGTCACCGAAAATATCAGCTAGGGTGGCTAGATTTTTACGATTTACGAGGGAATAAATTTATGCTCGCTGTCGTAAGGTCCTATCACCTTATGTAATCGAATTGTAGTATAAATTTTTATGAGGATCTCTAGGTGAGCGTTACTTAACGCTACTTTAAGCGAAGAAAAAGGTAGTAAAAAATTTCGAAATGACCCTTACAGTTCTACTTATCTTTCAGTTTGTCTAAATTTTAAACCTTGAGCGTTTATTTAAAAAAAAGAAAAAAAAATAGTTGTTCGAATTATTCACTATAGGATACAATTTATGATCTTTTGTTTATTGTCTGATAGACAGAGAAACCAATATACAGAATGAGAATAAAAACAAGTAGAATGACATGCAAAAGAAAGAACACACTGTTGAATGTAATTCATAGGTGTTATTTTAGAATTGCACAAATGATGGTTCTCTAATGAAGAGCATGAGAAAATTTTCATCATACTGTTAATGCAATCTTGATAATCATCTAATTTTGAATTGCTTGTATCAAACAAATACCTTAATAGTACAAATGGAATTTTTGCGTTTGAATTTTCTAAATAAACAGCGCGTAATTAGAAAAAGTACAAACAGAAAAGTTAAACAGTAAAAGCTTACTGTGACCTGCCAAGCCTACAGTGCCCCACCTTCGAATAAACATTCGTGTTTCCAAGCGTCCCAATTACAGTATATCTCTTACTTCCACTTTAATTCTCTAATACAAACCTAATAAAGCTAATTTATAAATTGTTCCCAAATGTGGAAGTCATAAATTTGTCATCCGTGTGCAATAAAATTTAATGAAACTATAATTTACAAAACTTGAGTAACGAGACGATGAAATAAATAGATCAAAATGTAATTTCAAGTAATAATCAATACCAATAATCCTTTATTCGTTACGTCATCTGTTAACTCATTAAAAACGTCGACTTCAGAGTACGCGGAGAAGAAAATTCCATAAAAAATGTCTAGAAGCATAACAATAACTATAGTTTAGTGACTAGTAAATTAATACAACAAAATTTAATGTTAAAATTTCAAAATTTACTGAGCGCGCTAACAATTTTTCGATTTTGTGTTCGTTTTAGGAATTTTTACTGCGTAAAAGAAGGTACACAATACTACCCTCCCTCCAAAAAAAATGTTTAAACATAAAGCGAGCAAACGGTCGATATCTTCGCGACGTCCGGGCCGCATCCCATACGAAATCGTATCTCCCGCGTCGGTGGCACGTGCCCGCGCGGTTTCGGCAACGCGCGTGTTTACACGCGAGCAGGCCCGATAAGCCCGGGTGACCTTCTGTATCGTGTCCCGCGAGCCCATCGCCGCCCGCGGAAAATCAATAAGTCTCTTATTGTACCCCGCGAGAAAAGCGGTCAAATCGAGGGAGCGACGAGGCGACCGTACCGGCGCGTATATTGGATTAAGCAGTAAAGACGATCGAACGTGTTTTGCGCGCGTTGCTGTAGGAGAGGTTGCGTCCAGTGCTGATGGATGGGGCGAGGTTCAAAAATCAGCGGTGAACTCGTTGTAGAGGCAGACGCGGGGATGCGCGCTTGATCTGATTATTGTACGCGCGCAACGTTGACCGACGTTTTGGAATAGCAGCGTTTACAAGAAAATTCAATTTTGAATATAAGCGAATTATTTTCTTACTAAGGATGTTGAGTACAGATATTAACCTTATTTTAAAGGGGGGAGCTTTCTTTTAATTAATTCATCAGTTTTAAATATTAATTTAGTTATTTTAATTGTAATGTAAAAAAAATAATTAAAAGTATCATCCTATGCGTATCGATTATATTTAAGTTTGTTAAATTTAAGCAATTTTAACACCGTTTTGAAATTAATTAGCATAACCTGCTGCTATCGTGTATTAATATAATGAATCTAACGGCGCTATACAGAATATAGAAAAAAAAATTCAACAAGTATTAAATTAGAGACCTGCGACATCAAACAGCAATTCAACGGGCTCTTTGACAGTCCGATTATAGGGTAGCTAGCCGCGAGAAAATCAATATACGGTTTATTTATTGCAGGCGAACGCCTGCGAATTCGACGCGCGGTCGCGTGAATGAGTCAACCACCGGCGAGGTGCGCGCGCGAGCTCGCTCTCATTGCCAAGGTCGAGGGGAAATTTCACAGCTGCACAGCCAAATCGGCTGATTCTCATTTACGTTTCAAAAGAGGCGCGACGAGCCTCGTGATTGTGATTTTCCATCGGACCGTTTGTTTCGCGAGATGTAATATTCCGTCGGAAAAATTAGCCATTTCGTTTTGCAGCTTTCGCATTTTCACCGAAGTCATTATTGCGATGGATGCGATGCAGTTTTCAAGTTTAGTAGATCCCGCTTTGAGTGGTCGAGTCGTCAATTTTCTAAGGCTCCAGTTTAATCGAATTTCATTTCTCTTATCGTTCGATATTTCTTTATCGAATAATCGGATCTTATGATTGTGACGTATTGCGGGTCAATGTATATTAATCTCTGACAATTTTAACTGAATTGTCAATTTAAAGATTATTAATGTTTAATATAACGCACTTAAGCGTAAAGACATTAAAACAAATTCGTAGTATCCCACTAAAACTAAATTGATCAATTGAATAAATTGATCAATTAAACATTTATAGTGTTTTAAAAATTACTATGGCCATTAAAATAAAATTATCGCTCTCATTTAAAACATTTCTAAATATTGTATCAATAATGTGTTGGCATGATACATCATATTTAGGGACCATTATACGCTGCTGATGCATTGCATCACTTGACTTACTTTGCTCTCCCATGAATCTGTCGTTAAAAAGCTTTAAAATCTTCGACACGATAAAATATTCCAATAAAGCGATGAATTAAAGTGAAACATCGAATGGCAAGCGATTTTCCAATTAATAAGTTCCAGAATTTACAATTTAATGCCTTTTAAACGATCGCGTAACGGGATTGAGGAAAACAGACTTTATCGCCGGATTTCGAACGAGACGGAAACCATTAAGTGGTGTTTAAAATAGCAGCGTGATGGCATCACGGTTCGTTTCGCACCTTAACTTTTTTTGCAAATAAAAATCGTAAATCATACGTAAAAGTCGAGTTGAGGATGCGTAGTGCGCAATTAATTCTATCTCGCCGAATTTCTTCGTTATGTACTGGCATTAAATCTAATAATAGAGCAGGCATTTCTCTGATGGCTTGTACTCGCAAATTATGCGCTTAATGTGTGACGTTTAACTTTTCCAGAAATATACATTTTTTTTTTAAATTTGGCAATTGGTCATAAATTTATTAACATTAATTACTTGCATGAATAAAGAAAATTATTATTTTTCTGTGTATTTAATGCAATCCTTCAAACGTTCGAAAACGTTATTATTATTGAATTATAAAAGTAAACCATTCTATTTTTAGAATTAAAGTGTTATTTTAGCACTGTGTATTTGCATCGACTTTAGTAAGTTGCTTCTTATATGTACTTTCATAATATGCACACTTGTTGTTGACAATATTGTTAGCATCAATTTTTGTTTATTTTTATTTTCTGCTATATGTTCGCCGATTTACTTCGTTTGAATTATCATTTTAGAAATAAATGAGCAATTATTACAAATTTTTTCAACTTGCACTAACTATCATCTCAGTATTTTTTGCAATATAAGGAAAAGACTAATCAACTGAAAAAAATGTATCCGCATCTATACAATTTTCATTATTTACACATAATTAGGGAAAAATTGAGAAAGATAAAAAGTAACATAAAAAAGGTGTTGTTGAAAAAATTATGTTTCCTTACCTTGCGAGATAACAGGCCAGCGGTGGGTGTTCTGTCGTTAGGGTCAGATTCCGGGATTGGCTCGTCCGGGTTTTCCATGTGCATACCCGGCCACCCGACCCAGACTCCATTTCCGTTTATGACCACTGGAGCAACTGCGGTAACAAGGCCACCGGCACTGCAAGCACATCATCAATTAATAAGTTACAAGGGCGTATTTTCATTTGGTACATTTTACATGAAAATTAATAATTATGGATAAACTAATTATTTTTAACTAATAATTTTTAAGCAGAAAATTGATTTTCCTTGGAAAATGATCGTTTCCTTACTACCAGTAAATGCATGCTGATCAAAAATTGAGTAGGAAATTAACAGTGAATCAATGAAGTAAGACGAACCTGATTTATGAATGAAAACCGTAAAGTTAAAAACAAAGATATTACTTTGAAATGTAGTAGCAAAAGTGGGTGGAGGCCTTGAAATATTTTGATTGTTGCGTATTTCTAAAAGCCACGACCCTTACGATTTTTCTCGGCGACTCGAATGATCGAGTGACGATTTCACTGTAAAGCTGCGATTTAAATAATTGAAAATTAAAGTAAACTGGAAAAAAATTAGCACGTGTCCCTCAACGTGGTACTTATCTCGAATTGCGATGGAGATTGTGTCAAGTTAAATCTCAGAAACAGAGACTATTTTGTAAATTATAAATGTAATGACTAATTTATCATCATCATGATCTATCAAGTACAAGCTGTTGTTATCATTAACATTTGCTGCTGAATGAAAAATAATAAATTCACCGCTGACTACAAAAACCGCTGGAGCTCAAGAAGCCGCAAAATTGCAATTACGTCGACCTACAATTTCCACTGCAGCCTCGGCAAGTGTCAAGATTTTCCTACCAGCGATTTCAGCGGCCAAGAAGTTCCGTTCTCATCAGAGAAAAAAATCAGAGAAAAAAAAAGAACTGCACAACGCGATTTTCGCGAATAATACACCCACGAAAAAAAAGGAGAGAAGAGCGAGAGCCAGAAAGATAATTTGAGAAATAGAGCAGCCTCGCACGTTACACCGATTTCGTCAGCGGCTAAGGTCGCTCCCGAAACGCTGACGTATCGCGCGTACATGCACTTATCACGTGCGTCGCGTGTCGATTTTATGAAAGGAAAGAAATATTTCCGTAATTCGCCCTCGGACGCCGCTTCAATTGGTCACTCGCTCGCTCGCTATCTCTCTCTTTTCTCGCAACTTTTTTTTGTTCATTGACGTCGGTCCAGCGATTCATCTGGTTTACCACTATCACCGTAATGAGGTAAGGACGAGCGATAAGCTGGATATTATGAAGTTCCGCTTTGATTTTATTTTTGTCAATTTTCTTTTTGACGTCGGTATCAAACTTTTATTAAAAAAAATTGCGGCGACGGCTGATTTAAATTTTTCAAACGTAAAATAAAAGCTCTGCACATAGTAACAGGTCGTTATCAATAGAACAATGCAATCCAGCAATCGTACCTGTCGCTCGCCAATCAAGGGGAAAAAACCTGCAGATTCCCAATCGTAAACGGAAATCCACGCGCGGTGTGTAATTAAATTACGGAAAAGCCGGACGATAAGGAAGTCGCGCCGAAGCTGCACCCGACTATAGAAATAGACGCGTCTCCCGCGAAAAATGAGTCACTCCGCCGACTGCGTCTATTCGCGAGTATACAAACTTTTCGCGGCATGCGCTCGCCGGCTGATAGGCGGCCCTTATCAGCGGCCGCGCGCGCGATCCTCGCGGCGCGTCACGTGCTCCCGCCTCGACCTTGCGTGCGCGCACGCGAAAAAGTCCTGCGCGCTTCCACGTCGCGGCCTTTTTTGCAGCGCCTGGACTCTCGCGGGAACGCGAGGCCTTGATATTGCGAGATAACGCGGACTAGACTAAACAGAGTAATTGAAATTTCTCTAGTGTGTTTGTGAGATTTTGCTAGTTTTTGTGACAAGAGTCATCGACTACGAAAGGCGAGATAGTTTTGTAGAATACTTTTCTGAAGATTTAATGTGATAACATGGGTCACAGTCCAAACATTATCTTTTTTTTATGAAAATGAGTGGTTTAAAAATTCCTTTTAATTATGATCTTTTTATTGTGAAACAAAAAAAGGCTCTAGGAGTGTAAACGAATAAATAGCGAATGAACAAAAGAGTGATCAGTCTTACTTATAGAACAAACGGAGACAAAATTCTGATCTGTGATAAAATGAAAATTGCAGTCAACATTAGCATTAAATGATAAAATAGTAAAATTGAAATTTAACGATTCAAAGAGAATATATAGAAATATAGAATTAATGAATCTTATCACTAAAACTTCAGTTTCAAATAATAATTTTGAATTATATATTCAAATGAAAAAAAAAATTAGTGAAACTACACAAATGAACCACATAAGATGAACCAAAACAATTTTTGTAAATATACAATGCAATAATTGTTATCTAGCATCTGCGAGAAGTGAATCGATGTTATGCAGCTGATTAGGGCAATGTGTTTACTGTTGAATGTGAGATTTTTTTCATTGCATCGATACGTAGCCGGATTATGCAACTCGAATAAGAAAATATTGTTTCTAGCGCTTAACTTTCGGGTCGCCGATACAATAAACTCACCACTAGCTACTCTTAATTTATTTTACCGATCAGACAATTAATTTTTCGATCACTAAGCATTCGAATATCTTACCGAAATTATCGAAATGCAGCTTTTTTAACAAATGAATAGACGATTATCAAATTATCACATGATTTGAAAATGATTGTGACTCAAGCATTAACTAATTTACATCAGCTGATATCCACAAATACTTATTAAAATTACGATATTAGTTAATTTGAAAAATTTATTGACGAGAGCGAGAAAGTAAATAGACTCCCGCTGTGTATACTGCAAGTCATCACGTTCGCGTGCAACAGCTGATTATCACCTCCTGGACGCTTTATATTTTTCACTATCATTTTTACTAAGACAGTACTGATTTCATATAATTTTTTTACAAATAAACTGAGCACCCGCGGAGGCAAAAATTGGCAAGCATTCCGGCAGCAATTAAAGAGGAGATTCATACGCCTACGCCGATCTCTCCGCGCTTTGACAATTATTTCTTCCGGCTTTGGGTCGGGCGTGATCGTCACGTTCCGTCTCCCGTAGCGACCTATTTTAGGTGTTTTCATCCTCGCGAGCGCGGCGCGATTGCCGATAACGAGTCGCGAGAGGTCAGATAGCGCGCTGTACGCCGAACGATTCGTCCCGTTCAGTAAAGCCCGTGCTCCTCCTTTTTTCTCGCCTCATTCTTACAACCCCTTATCGAGATGCGCTCGCCGCTTTATAAACCGCCGAGCGATAACCCCGCTCCCTCTTTTCGTGCCTCTGTTTTTCGCTCACGTGAACCGCGCGCATCGTTTTGTCTCAATATTTTTCAGCGCCCGATTTTCCGGTGATCCCATTCGAATTTATGAGGCGGACTGCAGTGAGGAGATTTCAGCTTGTGATAACGACAAACATCGTGTTTAATTATAATCATTCTTTTTTTATTTTTAATGACGTAATTAGTATTCTTCTTGGAAATCGTTAAGCGTATAATACATTCGAACGAACACGTATTTTCCATCGTGTTTGTAGTAAAAATATAAGTAAGTATAAAAAAAATGAAAGATATTTATAAAGCTATTGATAAATTGAAAGATATGAATTTTAGCGTGATAAGACAAGAAATGTGTTCAATTTAAGAATATCAACAAATTTGCAGTACATTTTTAGAAACAAAGAGATATTTGATTAGTATTTTAGTTTCCTTGACATTTACGTAGTATTTCAGTTCTATTAAAATTATCATTAAATAAATGCTTCTACACGTAAACAGAACAAAAATTAGTATAACTTTCTACAAAAATCAATAATACTGGCAATATTTCGAAATCCCGGTTATCCCAGGCAAATGTGGTGCATCATCTGGTATCATAATCAGTAACCACAATCCACAAAACCTGCATTTACGACCCTAACACAGCCGGATTCATTTTTCAAGATCGAACACCAGAAGAACAATAACATCGGACAAAAATCCAAGTCGTCAAATTTTATCCATAAACAACCAATCCATCGAACAATCGCTCCTACGACCTCCCCCGGCATAAATAATTTCGGTATCTAAAAATATAAACGATCGCTTACAGCAAACGAAGAGACGATTATCGCCGGCGCTTGCCGCTCGTTAGGCGCGCGAGCCCCCGTAGATGCCAATGCCCCATTTTTCGCTATCTTCCTGTCGCTTTCTCCCTATCGTGCTTCTTACACGCTACTTATCGCCTCGTCTCTTTCGACACTTATTAATAAGAAGGCGAGAGAGGGCGAGGGGGGGACTAGGGGGGGTGTCGAGTTTTTCTTTTAAAAGCACACAGTCTGAGGAAGATAAAGAGGCGGCGTGCCGTCTGTTTTTCGATAAATCAGTTTTGACGTGGTGGGCTCTTTCGTCTCCGTCGCGTGTGACGCACAGCGGGACACGATAAAGGCTGCGAGGAGAGGTCCCAATCAGGAGACAAGTTTGCACTTACATGGAGGTGCACCGATTTAGAGGGGAAATGTACTGACGAGTGGAGCTTAGTTCACAGTAGATGACTTTTTTTTTCTTTTAAAATAGGCACTTTTCTGTAAAGTGAGAAATCTTTTTCATAGCAGCAGCTCGTGCAAAACTAATAAATGAGTAAGCATTTATGATCGATCGAAAAAACTGTTTCGAGACTGTGCAAATGACTCATCATCACGTTTCGAATGATACGTTTTCGGTAATTCTGATTTCCATTAACACAAATCGTAATTTAATGTTTTTCGTACGTCAACTGTTACATTGTGTTTTTTCCGTGTTACTAATGCGAAATAATATTAAAAAGAAAATGTGCAATTAAACGCTCTTTAATTTGTTTCGTAATCGTAGGCACGAGCGGAGGAGGGTGGTCAAATTTGTTATCGACCGAAAAAATTACGAAATCTTGTAATTGTTTTCAAAGATTAAACAAAAATTTATCGCGATTAGAACTATCGAGCGGCTAAAAAAGAAGAGTATATTGAAAAAAATGTCATAATCTGAGAACGTGATTCGCATATTGTGAAATCTTAAATCTTCGACCGGGGGAAAAATAAAGGCGTCAGTACTTAACTCGACTTTCGGGCGATATACGATAAAGAGGCATCAATAACATTATTAACATTAGGTTATCTTTAACATAATGCACCGTGACTTCATTAATAAAAAATAGATATAAACTTATAACCAATTAATACCGAGAAATATTTAACAGCAAACAAATAAATCAAGAATAAAATTTATGTTTAAGTTTTTAAACGATAATGATTTTCCTTATATTTTTCACAAAGTAATCTTTTTTAAATTCGGGGTAAGGCATCGTGACACTTATGAGAGCTATAAATAATCTAAGTTTCACATAATTTATCAGGTTTTGTATTGGTGTTTTTTTAACATCTATGATCAATTTAATATTTATTTAAATGAATTGAGTAATAGGTAATAGTTTTTAATTGCAAATAGTAAAATAACAACATTTGTTTGTGACTATAGAATAGAATATAACAAGAAATTGAATATTAAGTACTAAGCTTTTTTTTAAAGTACTAGAAAAAGTACTGTCAATGTAATTAAGGTATTTATAACACGCCGTGCGAAAAACGCCTGTTTATCGCACGCAAGCGTAAAATAAATCGGCGTTTTGCACGTTGTACTATAAAATATCCTACCTGTATCGTAATATTATATATTATATTACGAATTTACAAATAAACACTTAGAAGAGTATAGAAAAATTTAAATTACAATTACAATATTATTTTGATGGTATTTTAAATTAAAAAGTCACGTGTTTTTATTATTAAATGTAAGTTTTATAAGGATGGAACTGAATTGATAAAAAATTTGTATTTTTAATTGCTAAAGATTGCAAATCAATTAAAAAAAAAATAGCCAAAAAAAACATTCATTTTGCAACACGAGCGATATAAATAACTCGTTAATCGTGAAAAATGTTACAATGAGTTATGTTGATAAACACTGCCATTTGTCCAATCAGATGTTTCTTCACGTGCAAAGATAAAACAAAAGGCACTGGTTAATGACGCGCAAAGTCGCTATAAAACATGCAGATTTTCCTCGAAATCGCTCGGCCAGTTTCCGCGAACTATTCGAATCGGTCGAACTCCCGTAAAAAAAGAAAGGAAATAAAAGAAATAAAAGAGGCAATGAGAAAAAAAGATCGGAGATATTCCCGCGCCGTTGGAACAATGCCTCGCGGCGGCACTGGACAATAAGCTCGCCGCTCGGTAATAAGGAAACGATCTCTCCGGCAGCCTCCAACGGTCAACAATAAAGCGCAAACAAAGATCATCGACTCACCTGGCCTTGCGCTCCAGCTTCCCCGTGGCCTCGTTCCTCTTCAAGACGAACGGCAACCTGTTGCTGACGACGATCATGCTGCCGTTCGACGTGTAACTTCTCGACTCTGTTTCGGACATTTTTTTATTAATTTCCTTTGCTTCTGAACGACCAGTCGGTACCTCTTGCGAAAAAGAAATTATTCGCCACCCCCTTCTGGCCTCCTCTCTCGGCGAAATTCAAACGATTGCAAGAAAAGGTGCGCGCGTCTCCTCCGCACGTGCTCCGTTGAATCGCGCACTTCCTCTCTCTCTCTCTCTCTCTTTCGGCCGGCTAAAGGCCCATGGTGGCAGACCGGACTCGTCGCTGCGAGCGTGGGGGTGGTTGCGCCTAATCAGCCGGAGCGAGCGGTGGGTGCGTTGCGATGCGCCGTCTGAGCGACACTGAGCCGGTGGGCCGCGGTTTATTCGAACTTTAAAAGCCTCCGGGGGCCGAATCGCGAGCGGTCCAAAGTGCGAGCCGAGTAGCGCCGGGGCTGCTTCCCGCCTCCTACCCGCCGCCTCTCATTTATTCTCCCCGCGAGGCGCGCCGGCGTATCGGTGACAGAGAGGGGCGGCCCGCCCGTGTGAGTGTGAAACGGCGGCCGACCTCTCGACCCCCGCGCTCACCAACACCGAGAGATCGACGAGGGGGAAAGGGGGGGGGCGAGCGAAGAAAAGGCGATTTGGGGTTATCTCCTTTATCGCGCCTCTATTTTGCGCGGCTCCCCGATGGCTCCGCTATCGCCAGAGAGAGAGAGAAAAGATACTTCTTTTCTATCGGCAGTGTGTTGCGGACGACTTTTTCTTAGTAAAACGACATTTCGAGGCGCGTGAGTGTGCGTGTAGGCATTTTCTTCTCTCTCCCTCTTGTTTTCTAGAGGCCCGTGGCGATTAAAGAGCTTGCGATCGCACGTACTTACTTAACGGACGCTCATTTCGTTACGACTTACGAATTCGTGCGATCGTCATGTCACGTAGGCAGTGGGAATACACCGGCTAATACTGAGCGTTAGCGACTCGGTGGTGATTTTTGCCGAGGGGAGAGTTCGAAGGTAAACTGCAGTGACAATTGCGTTAATGTGGCCGAATTTTCATATGCTTTTACGATAAAAACATTTTGATTGATAGTCATTTCGATGCAAATTTATGCATACAGTTTATTATTACTGAATTTGTATACTCCAAAGTATTTATGTATGCTAAAGTTGGATCGTTTTAAATTTTAATTTAGCTTTCGCGAAAGATAGATAATAATACAGTAACAAATTATCAATTAATCGTTTTATCCGTTTTGTTCTATATAAATATAAATAAATTCTATTCGTAAAATGAGAAATTCAGTAAAAATAAATTTAATTGAAAAGTAAATCTCAGCGTAATTAAACGATGCAACTTTTTCAAACGTACTTTTCATGCTCTCGTTTATTTGGATAAACTATAAAGAAATCTGGTTTCAACCGGACTTGATAATAGTATCAACTAAAAACTATAGTCGAACTTATAAATCACGTTTAAGCAGAATACGAAATAACATTCCGAGAATTAACGGTTCCTTGACAAATTTTAAAAGAACTTAAATAATTCTATGCGTTTTTTAATTCATATTTTTTATCAACGTGACCCGAGGAATGCAGTTCATCAACTTAGTTTTAACAATATTTTGTGTTTAATTTTTGAAGCAGTTTTAAATACGCATTGAAAACACAAAGAAACAAAAGTATTTACAAATGATCGTTAAATTAATAATAAAAATTATTATCTTCAATTTTAATGCACGTATATATGAATGTTTTTTATCGACATCAGTACAAGTTGTAAACTGTCTCTCTCCTTTGAATTTTAGCATCAAACGTTATACAATATTATCGTGCATTTCCGCTATTTCGTTAGCGCCATTATCAGCGATTTCGCGACTTGCGGAGCTTTGCGCTATCGCCGATTGCACCGATTCATATAGGACGCACGGAATTCCATTGTAAAACTGTCCGTCGAACGCTCGTAAACGTCGGCGCTAATGGCACTTTACGCAAGTCGCTATTATATTTCTCCTCCTTGCGCTTATAGATTTGACAAGACAATGCCTTATCGCGGCGGTGACTAATTTTTAACGCCGGTGAAGCGGCCGCGCCGATTAGACGCGATATGGACGTGTGCGACTCCCACTTATAAGAGTACTAATTGCCTACATGATGCGCCTTTTTTTCGAAAATTAGATAAAACGACGGTTTAATGATTTTTTACGTTCAAGAAAAGTCCGAGCAATTGGGTTTTTTCTTACATAGTTTTATAATTCGTTCTCGATGCGTCAAGATTGTTTTAATTAATTTTTAAAGTGGTGGATTTTTCGGTCGCTTACAATGTGCGTCATTCTGTTTTTTCTTCTGAATAAGTGGAAAAAATGACTAGGATTAAGATAGTTAATGTTACCCTGCTAAAGTAATAATTGAATAATTACTTGATATCGATTAATCCAATGCTTACTACTTAATTTTTGGAACGCGCGTTAAATTTTTTCATAATTATTACAGTTGGTGGTCACAGTTGAGTAAATTTGTTTATTCAATTAAAATAAAATTCTCTGCCCTCCTACATTAGCATTACTTCGTAGATACAAGTTTTTTAATGCTACTACAACTTTTGTTCATTAGCGTAATGAAAACATATCCCCGCGCGAGTAACGAGGCGAAGAAGCTCGGGGCGAATTCCGCGTCGTTACGCAAATACTCGCCCATGCCGTGTTCCTGCTCCGACCCACCAGACATTTTTTTTAAAAAAAGCGCGAGGGAGACCTTCGCGCCTTGATTATGATAGCGGCACGAGGGCGCGCGCACTTCCCCGCGTGGATGCCTCATGATGTCGCGCTGAACGGCCGCGTGTGCAGCGATTTTTCATCTTTCGCCGACTGACTTTTCTCGCCGGGACGGCGAAAGGGGAAATTTCGCGCGCGACCAATCGACCGGAACTTTTCCCTCTCGGCGGACGCTTAACGAGCCGGATAAAAGAAGACGATTGCTTGTGCGTGCAGTCGGGAAGAATTTTTCGATCGAGCTATCGGCGACTTTTTTCCTGGCTTCTAACGGACTCGCAGACGCAACTTTTAATACGCGGAATTCTTATTTATGCATGGGTCTCGTTTTGTATAGTTACGCTGATATAATAAATTTTCTCCGCGTAAGTTACGTAATGTCTTGGAGAAGATAAATCATAAATTCTAACGGAAAATATAAATACAAATAAAAATTCCAAGAAGTGAATATTGTTAGAAACATTCAGGAAAAATCCGTTTGTACGTAATTTAATCTCAGCGTCACTGGACACTATATTAAGTAACATTAGGTATATTGAAAATTAAGGAAACAGTTAAAAAGTAGATATTATTTCAATTTTATCCTTTTCTACTAAAAACAGTTACTATCCGCTTACGAAACAAAGTTCTTGAATAAAAATTCTTTTATTTTTTTTTACACAGATTCATACGTTTTCATATTTAATTTGGTCAATTTTAAAATCTCATCCGATCGCATAATACGTAGAAGGAAAAAATGCAGAAAAGGAAGCTACGTACATGTAAAGTTATTTATGCAGTTGAAATTGTAGCGTAACGAGGCATCGATGCCCATTATCGAGTAAGCAATAACAGTGTACGTCTATCAAAAACAAATAGAGATAGCAAAGAATGACCCAAAGTTACGTAGTGAATAGAAAATAAGATGAGTATAACTACAATCGCACTGAACGTTGTGTTGAAATGGACTTCTATCTATAAAATATCTTCTACAATTTTTTCACAAATTTTTTATCGAAATATTAAGTAATTTCTTTATATAATTTATTTCACTTAAAAAATATTTTTTAAATTCAACTTAATTAAGATTAGTTCATTTCATAAATTCTATACTTAAAAAATTATAATTAATAATTTTAGGAGTAACTATATCTTTTCAATAATTAAATAATATTTTAACAAATACTATTATACAAAGATTACATAGAATGTCTTTATTTATTTTGTCATTATCACACCCCTACATAATTATCTAATAATAAAAAAGTATAAATTTGACGGTTAATCGTTAAATTTATGACGGTGCATGGTCCTCGCGTCCATCTCATTCAGAAGTTTCATATTTAGCGCCGCGTAGGGGTAGTCGATCGCAGCCCCCGTGTCAAGGCTTCGCCGATTTCTCCCGCCGCGCGCGATCAGGTGCTGCTATCGGAGTGACACGCGCGGAGTGCCGTCGACCCAAAAGTAGGCCGCGCTTTGGGCGAAAAAACAGAGGGGAAGCGAATAGAGCTTTTTACACGAGAGCCAAAGTGCATCCCGGGGTTTAATTATTAATCGAATATATGCCGACGCTAACTGGTTTAACGCATTTGCCGCGTCCCCGTTGCGGGGCGGCATCGTTAAATAATCTCGTTGGGTCGAGCGCGAGTTGCATTATTTTTTTTTTTTTGCTTCGTCAATTTCGTTCTCCCGCTTGCGTTGCTCGCGATGAAAGGCAACAATTCAGCGCGGATTCCGTTCTCTTCGAGTAATTAACGCGAGCGAGAATTAAAGCGCGGGTCGCCGGCAAACTTTCCGAGCGCGAATCTTGGCCTTCGAGCTTTGTTACTCCTCGTTAAAGTTTAGACGCTAGCTTTCAGACCGGGAAGCTATTGGTTTACGGACACCTTTAGTCTACGCGATGAGCGCCTTTCCATACCTTATTCGGGCTTAGACAGCTTTGTTCCAGCTACAAATAATTTTTTGGGTCAGTAACTTAAAGCATTATTTCCGACTAAAAATAAATCTATAAGTAATTTACGGATATGTGGAAATAATTGTAACGGCTATAAAATTGTGATTATTCCGAGACACTTATAGTAAAGAGCCATTAATCAACATTGAATTTTAGAACACGCGTTATCGCGAAGTTAAGTTGAACGTAATGATTTTTTTTACCTAATTCAGGTGATCGCGTCGACATTTCACGATCTGCACACGTGGGCGCGTCGTGAGCACGAGTTCACGGTTTTTCTAGAAAATTTCTATATTTATTTTGTTAAGATTTTAGAATTGTATTGAATTGAATTTTATACCGATAGTAATAATACTGGATAAATGAAAAGGACAACAAAATTTTGTAAGTTGAACAAAATATTTGTAAATACATGTAAATTTAATTAGTCTGTTTAGTTCTTATAAGGCCTTTTTGACAGTTCAATATTTATCGCTCAAACAATCTATTAGAAAAAAAATTGATTTACAACAATGTGAAATATATGGATACATATCAACGGAATTTTGTATTATATTTAACCAAATAAATAAATCAAAATTGAATAAAAGAGATTTTAAGTACAGTTTGATTTGCATATTCGACACGCGAATTCTGAAAAGAACTTTTTTCTTATCAAGATCAAATTGTTGAGATTCATTAGCGTCAATCAGTGATAATTATGTAAGCTGCTGTTAGGCAAGACGTGCATCAGTATTTGCACTACGATGATTGTAACCCTATCTCTTTCACGCTGTTATCTTTGATTTTGCATTGTTACGCTTCTTGTATTCCTTTGGCATCAATTACGTCAAATTCTTTTTCAGATAATATTCCTAACTTTTATGATTGTTAAAAATACACAAAGCATTTTTTAACCGAAGATAATATTTAAATTAGTAAACTAGTTACTTTACACGAGTACAAAAAAGATACTTTTTATTTGTTTACATGCAGCTCGGAACGTGTTTCGGAATTTTTGAAAACGATAATTTTTTTTCATTTCGTTAAAAATGAGTATGCATGGAGTTCTATTTCACATTTTTCATATTTTTTATCAGATAAAGTTTTGATCCGAAGTAAACAATGAGAGTAGCGCGGATTTTATATATAAAGTTCCTCAGTCCAGTGCCCGTAGCTTAAACTTGACCAAGTGTTGTGTAACTTTCCACGAAATTTCAAAGATGCTGCTATTTTTGAAATTATGCAATGAATCACCCATTGCTCGTAGCTGCAAGTAACTCAGTTTATAAATTAAATTTTTAATTACTCGTTTACAAACATTTTTACCGAAACTATGTCATATAGATATTTGATTTTCGCGCATATTTTCAAAATTGATTAATTTAATTTTAATTAAATTAATAAACTTAATTTTAGATTTTTTTTATTTTTAATCTATCTGCGATAATAAATTAATTTCTATTTTTTGCATGGCTGAACTTATTTCACTTATTATTTAATCGAAGAAGTTGTATAATAAAAGCTAGTACGTAATAAAGCTGTGGTGCAGAGGCGACGATAATGGAGTCATAAAAGTACGGCCGAACGAATGATCCCCCGATAGCAAAGATTAATGTAATTTTAACACGGAGCACTCTCGTTGTAAAATTTATGGCACTCTATTAAATCGCCTCGCTTATTGACCCAATGCAGTTTAAAATACAACATTTCGCGACAGTGACATGCACGCCAGTTGCGTTGAACGCGCAACCTAATGAAAAGCGATAACGACCAAACTTTTTACCAAAGTGGAAAAAGACTATACTTCGGCTACATTCTCTTATCGCGGTGAGATCCTCTCTCTTTTCAAGTCCGCGCGCCAGTAAAACACCGACTAGTCATGTATCCATCTTTTTCTATAAGTATGCTTCTAGAAGCGAGAAACGTTTCGTAAATAAACAGAAAGCGCCGGGTTTGAATGTCGCGTGAAAATTCTGGAATTGGAGAGGCAAGCAGAGGTGCCCTTAACACGCCGCTCCGTCGCAAGCACCTTTGACGTGGATTCTATATTACTTTCTTTGGCCTATTGCCATCGGCGCGGTAAATGGATTTAGCAACGAACAGGCGTTTACGGACGTATTCGTATGCAGAACTGTGTAACCAATTACATTAATGCAGTTAGGTATATTTTCTTGTTTACAAACTTTGCTAGAAAAACTTCCGATACATGCGCGATTGAATTGCTTTAATCGATTTAACAGTTAAACATTTAAATTTTTAAAAAAAAATGCTAATTTTGTTAATTATTGTCAATTAAGATAATTACCACTACGGGTTTAATAACTTTAACCTTTCTAGAGACTAGAATAGTCTGCTAAATAATACAAGTTTAAAGAAAGTAGTGTGAACTGTGAATTGAAAACAATTTTATTAGATTTACGTTTTTTTTGAAAATATCGATAACAAGTAAGAGTATTATTGAATATTCTAAGTTGATGGCAAGCATAAACACTTGCCTATCAGTTGTTAATATAATACATTTAATTTATTTAATTATAATAATTTCATTTTGCTTTGTAGCTTAGGACATTATTTACGGCTGCAAGAAATACCCAAAGTAAAAGCTGTTACACAGATATTTATTTTTATTTCTTAGCG